>JAHPZR010017953.1:7500-12500 GCA_019787425.1 Platygyra sinensis | reverse complement strand
ATAGTATACTTATACGAAATGGTTATCTTCACGTTTAAGCTTCATAGCGACTGAAGCTCGGTCGACTGACAGCGTTGCCCGCTTTAACCATTAGTTTTTATTTCAAATTGTTAAAAAAAAAAACCTTTACTTATATTTACGTATTTATTACATTTTCCAACACGCAGTGGTTAAACGATTGTGTAAACATAAAGACATGAAGAAAAGCAAAACTGTCAAGCGAAATACCGGTGTGTTCGCAGTTTTATTGCTGAAATTCAGTTAACGGTTTCTCAACAGATATGGAAACCTTTGGCCTCGATGTTTTGATTTCCACCCTTCTTTGTGTTTAGCGCGGACGTTTTAGCCAAAAAAATTATGTTTTGTCCTTTGTTATGACGAGGCTTGCATTTCTTTTCTCACAGATAAAACCTATCAATGATCAATATGTTTTGCAAGTCGCTTGTCATTAATTAACTTTCCATTGCATTGTTTGACACATACAAATGGACAATAGCCAGCGTTGCGTGACATTTTGCCAATCATGCTTGTATGCCTTGCCTACAAAGCAGAAATTAACAAGACAAACTCTTCGTAGCCAGGCAGAAGAACACTCTCACGAAAGGTTAGAAGACGGATCTTGCTTCAGTGGAGAAAACGCAGACATGGTTACCAAGTTGGGTACATTCCCTTAAAGCTCTCCAATCACCCTTTTCTTTCAGACGGTAGACGCGATCGTTGGAAGTTGCCTAAGACGCAGTGCTTGGAAGAGTTTTTTGCTGTCATATTGAAAGTGAACGATCATGAACACAGAATACATCTCCATGAGAGGTAAGAATGGATACGCATTATGGAAAAACACAAGTAGCTGAAATCTTGGGAAGAGCCGTTTGTTTCGTTCGTTGACTTTGCAAGCAGGAATAATTTGCATGAGAATCAAGGAAACTTTGCAATTGAAATTTGAATAAAACTGAACAAAATCCTCAGCTTGTTTGGTTTGGATTTAAAACTTTCAGTGGCACACTGATTTAGTTTTAGCAGTGCCGTGGTACAACGTGTCATTGAGAGGAAAGGTTAGTTTGTCACCGGTTGTCATTGAATGCAAGATCAGACCTTAATGCATGTATTCAGTTTAAGTCATATGAAAATGAATCTATCCCACTATAGTTTGCATGGTATTAACCACAACCAACAAAGTTAAAAAACAGTCAGAATAATTTGAAACTACGTCCGTTTTGATTAACGCAGCAGCTGTGAGATGTCAGTTTAAAGATATTTTAAATTTATTTCCAGTACTTCAACATACATATAAAAACGCGCCTAATACGAACTCTTTTGTTCTTTTTGACAACATCTACTGTTTATGACAACTGAATCGGAACATAAATGAGAAAGCCTTGTGGACTGATTATCATTTCATTCTCAACAGCAAAACATTCGTTCACTATGCCACTAGTTTTCATTTCCTTTCCTCTGGTTTTGAAAAAAAAAAATGTCAATGTCAGTAGATGTCAATGTCAACAAAAACTACTTTGGCATGGGTAACAGTATACATTCTGCTCTCTTTCTTAATTCATTCCATTACAGTGACTACCATCCCTTGGTAACACTGGTCAAAATTTTATTGGCTTATAATTTTTTTGCCTGAATTGTGGTGTGTTACATTCAGGTTACTCCTGCACCCTAGTCTTTTCCAAAACTACTAGCTTACATATAAGGAAAACGTGCCCGTCCCATTGCAAATTATGTACGATGTATGAGAAATGAAGCAAGTATCTGGTCAATAATTTCACACTTGATTTCTCCAGTATCAATTGTAATGATTTAAAATAATTATCGCGGCAGAGAACCGCCAATACTTGAACATGGTTCTTTAGATGTCCAGAATTTGAGAAAAAAAGACAAAGAACCATTTCCGACTAAGGTCTTTGGATGTAAAAATTCACTTTTATGGGAAGGTTTTGTACTAAAGACGCGGTTTGACAAGAAAATTTAATATGGTTGGCTCCTGACAACTCAGCTTCGCTTTCATGCTATGCTATGATGACTTTGCACTTCTATTCGGAGCCCGGCGTTCGTTTATAAAATTTCAGTTATTACTAGTTTTCAGTGTCACGCCATTCAAAATAGATCAAAATAGAATCTGGGAGAAGATAGAAGGTAAATATGCAAAGATTCTCTCCAACTATAGAGCACGTGTGTCCCGGATGTTGTGTCGGTAGTATAATCACCTTTCCTTTTCAGATGTGCATATTTCACCTTTTCATGCTATATTCTAAGCCAAATAAAAGAAGGGTGTTCCTATGTGTTCTAGGAAAATAAGTGATGCACTTTTGAGATCCAGGAAAACTGTTGATTGCGCTCGGGTTTCGCTCGGGCTTACACTAGCATTTTCTTCTAGACCTCAAGCGTGCATTTATTTTTCATTTTTATTTATCTATTTAATTATATTTAATTTGTTTATTATTTTTTCTTACAGCTGAACAGTTGGACAGGCATCAGAAGGTTTTTACTCGGTGGATCAACCTACAGCTTGCAAAAGTAAGAATTAACGCCTCACAATTCTTGTTGCAAAAATAATGATCAATTTCTAATCTCTCTATACGGTAACAATATACAATCAGGTAGACAGTGCAGGAGATTTAAGTTGAATAAACACTTATCCTTTCTGGACCTCACTCCTGGTCAATAACAACTTCGTAACTATCTGCTAACAAATTAAGGTTGACCTGAATCAGGATCATGATTACACCGATCATGGTGCATCAAAAAGGAACTGATGAAGCCTCCATACATGTATGATTCGCGTAATCTTGGATCAATGATCCTGATTCGGATCACCGACTGCAGCATCGTAATCATTTTAATGTAATCAAGTTCACCGCCATTCAAAATTATTCTTCCTTGCAGGCAAACCCTCCTGTTGAAGTGTCTGACCTTATCGATGAACTCAAAGATGGCCAGATATTGCTTACTCTTGTTGAAGTACTTCTCGGAATTAAAGTTTCAAGAGAGACAAAGAAAACTCGCATTAGCCACATCAAAAATGTTCAGGAGGCAATGCGAGTTCTGGCCAGAAGCAAGGTACATAATAATAATAATAATAATAATAATAATAATAATAATAATAATAATAATAATAATAATAATAATAATAATACATAATACATAATACATAATACATAATACATAATACATAATACATAATACATGATACATGATACATAATACATAATACATAATACATAATACATAATACATAATACATAATACATAATAGTACATACGTGTCTCAATTGCAACAGAACATGATTCAGTCCACCATGGACATTTTTTTTCTTACAATAAGATACAAATGCTAGGTAATGACGAGGAACTCGTAGTTAAAAGCTAACCAGGGCCGGGTTGTTCGAAAGACGGTTAACGTTAATCCAGGATTAAACGTTAACTTCAGCATTATTTGTTTTTTTTCTTGTTGTTGTTGTTGTTGTTGTTCACGGTTGTTTAAAAAGGTTTTTCACCTCTGACGTTTGGTGTAGTTTGAGATTACTACAGCTTAAAACTGCATGCAGGGCAAACGATATAAACAGAACACCTCACCAAAAAGTTACAAAACTGAAATCAAAATTCTAGCTAACCCTGGGTTAGCCTTAATCAGGCTTTGAACAACCCGTCCCAGAGCCCAAAAAATTGGCCTAAAATTTAACACGCAACTGCTGAATACGCGTAACCTTCCAAGTGCCACCCCTAATGATGATTTGCAGCGACTGCTATTTTCATGAAGGGCACTCAGTATCTGGTATCATTTGTTTAAAGCACAATGTAACTTATCCAAGATTAGCATGTGTTTTGTGTTCAGTTTTGTCACTTTCACGTGAGTGTTTCTGTTTATACTTTGTTGTCCTCCACTTTTAACTTTGACTTGCATGAAACAATCAAAAAAATAACTCTCTCGACTGAAATCTTTTTCAATTTTGTAATACATATGATGGGTTTTTTACTGATTATAAAGTCACACTTACGTACGTACTTTGTGACTGATTTCTCAAGAAAGACTTCTAAAGACTTCTACTAACGAAAACTTTAATGTTAATGTTCTTAATCCCGTCTATATATTACATTTAAAGGCTTTCGAACAAGCCGGCCGTTTTTGTATTAGTATTATAAAAATCATTATGTCTGACTACGACTCACCAAATCATTCCAGCGATCACTGACCTTATCGTGTGTGTGAATTGAGTATACATGTATATTTTTGCTAAATCACAAGACTCCGTTCATATTACATGTACTCAAATTAAAACTGTATGCCGTTGAGTACAAGCTGAAACCAAGTTGTTATCATGTTATTTGTCTCCAGGTTCGAACAGCTGGAGTAATTGGCAGCGAGATAGTGGCTGGAGTTCAGCGATCCACTTTAAGCTTGATGTGGAGTATTATCCTACAGTTTCAGGTATTACTGTGAACTTGTCTTATTATAACGCACAACTCTTTCCCCGTTGCAAATTTTCCAGACTTTTTCTTTGCCAAAAATAGCGCGTCAAGTTCGACAATTGAAATTAATAAGGATCATGGACTTTCGGAAGGACCCAGGGGCGATTGGCTGCGGAAACTGTTGTTTGTTTCATCGGTGGCCTCATGGTTAGTGCACTCGTCTCCGGATCGCGCGGTCTGGGTTCGAGCCCTGGCCGGGGGCATTGTGTTGTGTTCTTGGGCAAGACACTTTACTCTCACAGTGCCTCTCTCCACCCAGGTGTATAAATGAGTCCCGGCTGGGGGTAACCCTGCGATGGACTAGCATCCCGTCCATACAAGGGGTGGGGGAGGGAGTACAAGTACTCTTCATCGCTTCATTTTAAGGAAACCTGATGGGCCACTTGGCTCGTATGCAGACTTTACCTCACCTTTTAAAAGTAAACGCTTTTTTGCGTAGGTCACTGAGGCAATCCAGCCTGCTCTATCTGACTATGGGGTGGACCAAAAGCTGTTAGCATGGTGTCAGGATCGCCTAAAAGGGTGAG
>JAHPZR010017953.1:0-2500 GCA_019787425.1 Platygyra sinensis | reverse complement strand
TCAAGCTTAAAGTGGATCGCTGAACTCCAGCCACTATCTCGCTGCCAATTACTCCAGCTGTTCGAACCTGGAGACAAATAACATGATAACAACTTGGTTTCAGCTTGTACTCAACGGCATACAGTTTTAATTTGAGTACATGTAATATGAACGGAGTCTTGTGATTTAGCAAAAATATACATGTATACTCAATTCACACACACGATAAGGTCAGTGATCGCTGGAATGATTTGGTGAGTCGTAGTCAGACATAATGATTTTTATAATACTAATACAAAAAACGGCCGGCTTGTTCGAAAGCCTTTAAATGTAATATATAGACGGGATTAAGAACATTAACATTAAAGTTTTCGTTAGTAGAAGTCTTTAGAAGTCTTTCTTGAGAAATCAGTCACAAAGTACGTACGTAAGTGTGACTTTATAATCAGTAAAAAACCCATCATATGTATTACAAAATTGAAAAAGATTTCAGTCGAGAGAGTTATTTTTTTGATTGTTTCATGCAAGTCAAAGTTAAAAGTGGAGGACAACAAAGTATAAACAGAAACACTCACGTGAAAGTGACAAAACTGAACACAAAACACATGCTAATCTTGGATAAGTTACATTGTGCTTTAAACAAATGATACCAGATACTGAGTGCCCTTCATGAAAATAGCAGTCGCTGCAAATCATCATTAGGGGTGGCACTTGGAAGGTTACGCGTATTCAGCAGTTGCGTGTTAAATTTTAGGCCAATTTTTTTGGGCTCTGGGACGGGTTGTTCAAAGCCTGATTAAGGCTAACCCAGGGTTAGCTAGAATTTTGATTTCAGTTTTGTAACTTTTTGGTGAGGTGTTCTGTTTATATCGTTTGCCCTGCATGCAGTTTTAAGCTGTAGTAATCTCAAACTACACCAAACGTCAGAGGTGAAAAACCTTTTTAAACAACCGTGAACAACAACAACAACAACAACAAGAAAAAAAACAAATAATGCTGAAGTTAACGTTTAATCCTGGATTAACGTTAACCGTCTTTCGAACAACCCGGCCCTGGTTAGCTTTTAACTACGAGTTCCTCGTCATTACCTAGCATTTGTATCTTATTGTAAGAAAAAAAATGTCCATGGTGGACTGAATCATGTTCTGTTGCAATTGAGACACGTATGTACTATTATGTATTATGTATTATGTATTATGTATTATGTATTATGTATTATGTATTATGTATCATGTATCATGTATTATGTATTATGTATTATGTATTATGTATTATGTATTATGTATTATGTATTATTATTATTATTATTATTATTATTATTATTATTATTATTATTATTATTATTATTATTATTATTATTATTATGTACCTTGCTTCTGGCCAGAACTCGCATTGCCTCCTGAACATTTTTGATGTGGCTAATGCGAGTTTTCTTTGTCTCTCTTGAAACTTTAATTCCGAGAAGTACTTCAACAAGAGTAAGCAATATCTGGCCATCTTTGAGTTCATCGATAAGGTCAGACACTTCAACAGGAGGGTTTGCCTGCAAGGAAGAATAATTTTGAATGGCGGTGAACTTGATTACATTAAAATGATTACGATGCTGCAGTCGGTGATCCGAATCAGGATCATTGATCCAAGATTACGCGAATCATACATGTATGGAGGCTTCATCAGTTCCTTTTTGATGCACCATGATCGGTGTAATCATGATCCTGATTCAGGTCAACCTTAATTTGTTAGCAGATAGTTACGAAGTTGTTATTGACCAGGAGTGAGGTCCAGAAAGGATAAGTGTTTATTCAACTTAAATCTCCTGCACTGTCTACCTGATTGTATATTGTTACCGTATAGAGAGATTAGAAATTGATCATTATTTTTGCAACAAGAATTGTGAGGCGTTAATTCTTACTTTTGCAAGCTGTAGGTTGATCCACCGAGTAAAAACCTTCTGATGCCTGTCCAACTGTTCAGCTGTAAGAAAAAATAATAAACAAATTAAATATAATTAAATAGATAAATAAAAATGAAAAATAAATGCACGCTTGAGGTCTAGAAGAAAATGCTAGTGTAAGCCCGAGCGAAACCCGAGCGCAATCAACAGTTTTCCTGGATCTCAAAAGTGCATCACTTATTTTCCTAGAACACATAGGAACACCCTTCTTTTATTTGGCTTAGAATATAGCATGAAAAGGTGAAATATGCACATCTGAAAAGGAAAGGTGATTATACTACCGACACAACATCCGGGACACACGTGCTCTATAGTTGGAGAGAATCTTTGCATATTTACCTTCTATCTTCTCCCAGATTCTATTTTGATCTATTTTGAATGGCGTGACACTGAAAACTAGTAATAACTGAAATTTTATAAACGAACGCCGGGCTCCGAATAGAAGTGCAAAGTCATCATAGCATAGCATGAAAGCGAAGCTGAGTTGTCAGGAGCCAACCATATTAAATTTTCTTGTCAAACCGCGTCTTTAGTACAAAACCTTCCCATAAAAGTGAATTTTTACAT
>JAHPZR010017952.1:7500-16749 GCA_019787425.1 Platygyra sinensis | reverse complement strand
TCCCAAAAAATCTCGATACAGACTTGATTAGGATTTAACACAATAATCCCTGTGGTAAAGAAGGCGATATCCGCCGAATGAAGAGTATTGAATTATTATTAAAGCCTCTCATTGATCCACTCTCCCAATCAAAAATAAAATGGTTCATCCTTTACTGAATTGTCTTTTGTGTCTCAGTAAGTGATTCGTCACGCAACGCAAGTTTCATTGCCAAGAAAGGTGTGCTGCGTGACTAGTCACAACTAAGCGCACAAAAGGACGGTATCTTACTTATTGTTTTAGGCCGGGACAGTCTGGTGTAACTGCTGGTTGGTCCGTGACCTGAACATGCCGTTCGGAGGATTCAAGGCTTCAGGGATCGGCCGAGAAGGGGCCAAAGAGTCTTACGAGTTCTACACAGAAGTCAAGACAGTTTGCATCAAGATGTAGTGTTCACGACAGTCTTCTCATTTTAAGTCCTGTAACTGGTGTCAAAAAAAAAATGGTAACGAAGTTACATAACCACAGAAGTTTAACAAGCACACGCAATCGATGCCATTATAAGCGGAAACTACTCTAAAGTGCTTGTTATAACCCTCGGATCTTATGTAACTGAACAAACGCTCGGACGTGTCACCTAGATAGCATTACTTTATGTTGCGGAGCAACTTCTCTAAAAAAATAACAGAACTGAACATAAAACATAACTCAAAGTTGTGTTTTTCTCCTTAAGTGTATATATTGAATTTTTCATCCGCATCTCACTTTGCACGTCTCCTTGAACATACATGGGAAGATCAACGGAGACAAGACAGTAAATAAAATAAAACATGTACAATTTACGTGTAAAAGGTAATTTCAAGACTTTAATAGAAGGCTTTAAAAGAATGTAGATAGATCAATGTAGGAAATTAAATATTCATTTTACTAAAAACCCCTGTTTACAGTGTAACTGATGTAAAAACCTGTAAAGTTTCTTCTCCTTGGAGCTATTATTTTTCTTTTCCATATTGACTGCAATTTCCTCTTCCCCTTTTACACTCTGGGTCGGGTCGTTCGACAGGCGATTTAAGGCTACCGCACACTAGCCTATTTTTTGTCGTAGAACTGCAGATTTTTTGTCGGGGTCAAAACGGGTTAAAATTTGTCGGGACATCAGCTTGCCGCACACAAGCCGATTTTTTTTGTCGCGATAAACCGCGTTTAGTCTTGGGGCCAAGTCGATCTCCGCCATGTTTGTAACGTGACTCTCATGACAATTCCCATATTTTTAACGTGACACGTGACTCTCATGACAATTCCTCGTTGGTTGAGGTACTCGCGAGCGCCGACAAATTGTCTTGGTCTACCGCACACTAGCCGACAAAGCCCGACAAGACGTTTTGAGATCTAACACTGTCAGATATCGCCCGATCGCGACAAGCCCCGATTTTGTCGCAGACTTGTCTGA
The DNA here is from genome assembly GCA_019787425.1 of Platygyra sinensis. Taxonomy (NCBI): domain Eukaryota; kingdom Metazoa; phylum Cnidaria; class Anthozoa; order Scleractinia; family Merulinidae; genus Platygyra; species Platygyra sinensis. The sequence goes on along the minus strand of JAHPZR010017952.1, from coordinate 15,320 downwards.
ATTCACCACACACTAGCCGACAAGTAAAGACTTTTTGTCGGCCGACAAATAATCGGCTAGTGCGCGACGGCCTTAACGCTAACCCAGGATTAAAAGTTGACTAAAGTATTAATTTTTCTTCTATAAAAGATGTTATTCACTGCTTGCGTTTTGTGTTGTTTCAGACTATTCATACTCAGAACTGGAGGACAAGCATTATAAGCATAACACTATCCTGAAACGTGACAAAACTCAGATCAAAATTCTCGCTAATACTGGATTAGCTTAATAAGGCTTTTGAACGACCCAGTCCAGGAGCCCGTTTCTCCAAAAGCCCGGTAGATTATGGGGCCCGGTAAGTCACCCGGTAAGTCCCCGTAAACTTATCGGGTTTTTATCGAATCTCCTATAATTTTCGATCCCTTCAATTTGTCCGGTAACTTGCCTGGTAAATTTACGGGATGTACTGACCTCCCTTTAAGTTACCAGAAAGTCACAAATGTTGCAACACTAAACAAAAGTAGGGAGTTTATAGATTTTATATTGAACTCACGAATCTCGCGATACTCTAAAGTCATTTTCCTTTGTTTCTTAGGGTCTGTTTACATGGAGGGAGGGTGCCCCGGCTAACCGGGCTACCCGGCTAGAAGGGTTGATACATAGCCCGCCTTTACATGCAACTCACCTAACCGGGACAGTGAGTGGGCAGCGTGGGCTATCTTGTGAGCGGCCGCTAAGCACAACAACGGCCGACCAACCCTAGCTAGGGCTAACCTGTTTAAGACAAACTTGGCTGTTTTGTGAGAAAATAGTTTGCAAAAGAGTTTTAAGGCACCAAACAAAGTTAGGTAGGGTAATAAATTCCATTCACGTACATTCAATTGAACTAGCTCTGAGAGAATTGTTCTCATTGTGTGTTAAGAACAATGAACTAAAAACCATTTGCATTCTTCCGAGCCATCACGTTGATTAGCCCTGAAATATCGAGTCATTGATTAACAAAATTTTATAAATTATAAAAGACTAACTTGGGGAGCAAACTTAGTGTCCGTTTACAACTGAATGACAGTTAAAGGCGTCCGCTTAATCAGTTTCCTTTTCTTTATGTGGTGCAAATTCAATTTTGACCTAAACAGCTTTGGAAATATTATGCTTGGACTTTGTAAGAATTTCCTTTAAGACCAACGTGGTCATTAGCCAGTTTACTTCATTTATTTATTGCAACGTCTTTGGAAAATTGTTGATAAGTGAAAAAGTTTTAAGGCACCCTGAAAAGGGACAAAGTACGCGAGGAGTACTGACTGGTTTTGTTTTTATTCCTATTTGAAAACAAAGTGCTATCAGACTTAAAGCTATTAAATTGCTTGCCGATGAATGTAATGCATAACAAAGCAATAACTTCCAAAAAAACAGAATCAAAACCGCCCAATACCTATTGATTGACCTACTAAGATCACGTCGTATTCTAAACTATTAGCAATCATTTGCGTATTTTCGCTGTTCGCGTGAAGTCGCTTAAAGCATGCCACTTCCATCGGTGACTAGCCCTGGCGGAATTATGATATGCAGATTATTTTGGACTTATAACAATCATGAAAACAAAAGCTCTTATAACCAAGATTAGGTTTGTTTCCCTGGACATGTACAATGAGGTAATTGCATCTAAAAAGAGCATTTGCATTTGGCCAGTTATAAACAGACTCATGATGGTTTCTCGCGGAGACACTCAAAAGTGTAAACATCCCACAAATAAACAGGGTGCTTCAATTAAGTAAGAAGAGGAACAAAGACAAAGAAAAGGGAATACAAAGAAAACCAATGAAATAATACGGTTAACCTTGGCAAGTTAACAGACAAAGAGGCGTTTTCTCGAACAGAGCAAATATAAAAAAAAAACATAGTAAATGTTCGGAACAAAAATGGAGTAATTGCTTACTCGTTGTTAGAAAAAATTGTCTAGCATGACCGTTCAGGGATTGTAAGCCCTGGTTTTTTTCCAAAAACAGCAAACCAGCAGAGTGATGGCTCACCGTTACAATTCCATTTCCCGTAATTCTTTTCGGTTGATGTGATGTGAGACTGGAAACTTGAAAAATTAGCAAATGGCAAAAAAAATAAAAAATTAACCGTTCGGTTCCGAACGGAAAAGAAATGACTGACTACATCTGGGGGTAGTCTTTAACTTTCGATGTTAGTAAGTAAAATAAACAGTTTTATTTAACTTTAAACCGAAATTTTGGGATTTTTAAGGGTTAAATAATAAGAATCCATCACTTTTCAAGACATAATTTCCAATTTAAAAACATAAATCCGATTTTGCATTACAAATTCAGTCGGGAGACCACTTAGTACAGATTTTTTAACAATAGAAAGTACCGGCGCGATATGGTTAATTAAAGAGTCCACTGAACAATAGGAATCCATATTGCTGGTGCATTCATAATTGGAGTTATTTTAGAGTGTAGAAATTACTGCTCGGTCATCATCGTGGGTTCCCTACCTCATTACATGCTTACTAGACAAAGAAAAACGAACATGCAATGTTTCTCTTTGATTAATATACCCTAAATTTTAAGTTAATTTAATTGAACTACCCCTGAGAGAGAGTTATGATCACTTGTGTGCTTACGAACACGAAAGGAAAAACATTTATATTGTAAAGATTATATTTCGTTGAAGATGCACAATGACGCTATTATATTGAAAAAAAAAAAATGACAATGATATCTGAAGCTCTACGAACAATCAAAGGTTTGCGGGCCAAGACGACTGGCCTGAATTTCCCAACGTGAATAGCACGTTGTCGTTTCGGAACCTAAACACCGACAGGGTGCTTCGAAAAAGAGAATCGAAGATCCCTTTTTCAAAAGAAGATCCTGGAAAGGCAAATCTTAAAAAGGGGCATTGGGCTTAACCTTTTCAAATAAATTGCTGCCATAACAACGTCAAACCAACCAGCTCAATGAACAACATCCAGACCACACCTCTAGACTGCTTTTCTTGTGTTGTTCATTAGGACTCTGATCAGCCTTTTTCTGAAGTTCACACAGTGAGTTTAAGACTCCTCCGTCGTAAAGACTGGTAAGATAAATTTGCTTTCATGCATGGCTACATCAATTTCTTTCAAGGTAGAAATAGCCCACAATCCGGCTATGTCCTTTGAGCTTCACTGAAACTGATATATTTCACTCATTATAAAGAATTGGTTCATACTTATCGTGCGTACATCGAGTTATGGATGCATATTGGAAGTTTGGAGAGCGAGGGCACGAAAGAAGAATAAGAGTTGCACGAAGCGATAGCCGAAAGTAACTCTAGCTTCTTTCAGGCTCTCTAAACTTCCCAAGTGCATCCACAACTCGATATAAGTACGGGCAACTATAAGCATAAACCAATTCTTTTATAACATGGCGACACTGAGAACATCTTGGGCGCTAAAACATGTTTTATTTGTGATGGACTACAAAGCCGGTTTTCACAATGCACGGTGAAGGAACACAAATTAACGGTCACTTGATCCTAACACGCCACAATCAGTTCACCAAATACTGAACAAAAACGCTTAACCTGGTTTCTATAATTGTCAATGAAAACTTTGCTTCTTCGAATTAATTACTGGAACGAAAGTAAAAACAAACAAATCCACAACTGCTCAATGAAAATGCAGACAAACAAAACCAAAACAATCAATCAATAATTAATCAAGTTTAAGTTGCTCGAAGTAGGTTTTGGATTGTTCGCAATCACTTTCATTTTGCCGAAACAAAAGGGACTTGAACTAAACTCGAGAGAAATTAGAAATGCACACTTCATGTTATAGAGGCACAGCCGTGCGTACAATATTTCGTTCATATGGCTCAGTAAGGAACTAGGTAGGACCAGCTAGCGCGCTATTTCTTCATGCGCTGGGTACGGAAGCGCATAGTGATATAAACCTGGAATAGGCGAGAAACGGCTTTTCGTCTCACGGTGATAATGAAATCAAATTCTTTTGTGCGTACCACCGATTAACGCGTTCTAACTCGTTTCATAGTCTTTTGTCAGTACTTTGTGGGGCTGGAAAATCCTCGCCAAATTCCCTTTCTTTCGTAAGCAATTTTCGAAATGATCACGGACGTTTCCTTCTGAGGTGAAACTGAGATAACAGGCCCCAACATTTCATCAAAACCTGATAATAAATTTGAAAGTCTCTAGAGAATAGAGGTGTTTTATGCTTTTTTGTGTGATTTTTTTCATATGACTTCTTGAGCTAGAAATATACAGTTCGAATTTCAAAACGTGCGTGCTTGTACATCGAGAGCGTGCATCATGTTAGTCTCTTTTCTTCAACTAAACTAAAGGATTTATATCATTTTACTCCTGTTCAATACCACGGTTTTTCTTTTGGTTGACCAGTTTCGATTCTTTTCTTGCCCTTTGTTTTGACTCATTTTATTTTTAACTGGCCTTCTACTCTTTGACTATCGTCACAGGCGTTGAACAAGTATACAATTTACGTGACTTTATCATGTTTACTACTGTAATTGGCGACTGCGTTACGAATTTATCCGTTTAAAAGATAAAATTGCTCTCTTGAAGTAAAATAAAGGATTAACTGTCTTCCGTTAATTAACAACAATTGTGCATGATAATGTAATGCATAAAAGCGGGAACTATCCCAGGGGGAACTCTCCCGCGGGAACGATTCCGCGGTTTCTTTTGTTTGTCCACCGAGACAGAAAGCTGCGGCAGATAACACAAGCGAAGGCCTTAGTTTTATTGCGGCGCGAATTCGATGACCTATGAAATAACAGAAATAGTATAAATAAAAAGCTTAAATAGGGGTAAATGCGAATGTCCACGAAACCTCAAATGTAAAGGCTTCGAATTATGCCTGCAATTTGATACCTTCACTGTCCGTCTCTTTTGAGTTTTGAGTCAAATACGTGCATGATCAATTACCCAACTCATGTTAAGAATGCCCTTACTGATTTTGACATCATTGAGAACACTTAAAAGTGAGCACGGGTATATTAACTCTTGGATATTCGTTTTAATTGCAGATCTCACGGTGCAATATGGGAAACTTTACTATTTTGCTAATTGCATTGCTAATTGTCGGAGTGGTGACGATCGAGGGTCTTCCAGTAAGTTGACCGAGTTCGTTAAGTAGTGATATAATTATACCATGGACATACATCGAAACAAAGGTCTTCACCGTTAACAATTGACAGAGCTAGTCCCCCGGGGGGGGGGGGGGTACTTGATATATTCCTGGGTGGGGAGGTGCGGCCCGGCTCCTCATACCCTGACCCTGTTTAAGACAAACATCGCTGATTTTCCTACCCTGTTTAAGACAGAACTCCGATTTTTGATACCCTGTTTAAGACATGGATTAAAAGTTGCGGTTACAAATTGTGTGGCTTTCTTGTTGTGTAATCAGTGGAAATTAATGTACCTGGTATCAATGCCAAAGTCAACAAAAGACAATAATAATTTAAAAGAGCTTGTAAAAATTTTGCCATTTATCGTCCAAGAATTAAGAAAAGATATCCCATTTAAGACAAAAACTGATGAATCGATACCCTGATTAAGACAAAAAAATGACAAATTCGATACCCTGTTTAAGACAAAAATCCCGAAAACATACCCTGACTGGCCGCACGTCCCCATTAAGCTCATATAAGGGAGTACCCCCCCCCCCCCGGGGCTAGTCCCTAGGATCCTACGTCTGATCCATTTTATAAGGGCTACAGACACTAATTCTGTACAGTGGTCATGAAGTATTGGGACCGTTTGTTTCTTTACTTGAGCCCTACTGAAACCAGTTGGGCGAGAGGAAAGCACTTTAGTGGCCCTATCCAAATTGATGCACCTAGAGATTTAGAAATGGACTCTGAATAAGGTACATGTACGTACGTAAAAATATAAACTAGGTATTACATGTCTTAAGTCAAGAATATTTACGAGTGAATCTATCTTTTATTTTCAACTTTCCTATCAATACATCTGATTATCAAGAAGCATTGTTATATAGCTGACGTTTTCTCCCGCTTTAGCACGCTAGTTCATTGGCTAGTTCATGGTCACCTGACAACTAACAATGAAACTGTTTCCCGCCAAAATCCATGAGCGGGCAACATTGCGAAAACTATGACGTCAAACGGGAAACAGTGCATTGTTACCTGCGAAATGTTGACTGCTGCTGCATGTGATTAGAGTGTGCAGTTAAAGGCGGCCTGATGTTATCTCTGGAATCTCAGAGCGTTTTTCAAAAATTTGCTTTTGTTTTGTTTTGCTATATAACAAGTCAGTTAATAACTGGTCCCTTGGAGAACGGTAAATTTGTTTTCCTCGGGAGCAGTCATAACATGTTAAATTTCACAATAAACACTTTTTACTGAAGGTAGTCCCTCTATAGTTTTTTATATCAACTAATAGCAATTAAATTCTACTACAAGAAACATGCCCGACAAACTACGTTGGAAATCTGAAATCCCCAGCAATTGGAAAATAAATCATATTAGTGGTTATCTCCATCGAGCGAAACTCATCTCTCCGAATTTGACAACGATGTGAAAACAACTGAAACAACCATTTTGAATGCGGGATATACCCAGGCGTGTTGTTTTCGTTTCTTTGCCGCCAGCTGTGATTGGTTAAATCTCGCAGTAAGCTGGGGACTCACGCTCCCGAGCTGTCCACAAGGTAAAAAAAAAAACCCCGTCTTTTTGCAACATTCGTTGCTGCAACATGCCGCATGAAGTTGAACAAACGAACTTTGGCGGGACGTATTGCAGTGACAAAACATCGGTGTGCGACACCTTGTGGAATAAAAGCACCATTAAATATGCGTATGCCAATTTCAGCCCGGGGGTTACTCCCAGAAAAAAAAAAACAAACAAACAAACAAAAACTTGGGTGGGGGTGTGCGAACCCGCTTTCCAAAACCCTTACCCTATTTACGATCAAATAAATCTGTGATTTTCCTTCCCCTATAGATGATCTGGCCAAACAATTGCTACCCTATTCTATGACCGTTGCGGCTAACACAGTTTCCCCTGAACATCATATATGAATAGATTTGGTTAACTTTGTTATCGATAATGATGTCGAAAAAGGAGTTTCTTCTATCAAAAAAAGCATAATCAATTCAAGACTTGGATCAACCCAAGTTTATGACCAAATTGCCTGGAAAACCATACTCTTTGAGCCAGCACTGCGTATCTATATAGCACATATAAGAGAGCGCCCCCCCCCCACCCCCCCCCACCCACCGGAACTTTTACTCAATCAGAAGTACTTAAGCAAACATCATTTAATTTTTTTGCAGATGGAAAGCAGAGATAAACAAGACAAAGTAGTAGGTAAGCCACAATCATTTGATACAGCACCAGTTTTTTACTTACTCGCGCTCGTTTACTTGGTAAGAGGAGAAACACATGATTCTGGTTTTTCCTTTAACAGAATTAAATTCTGAATGCCAGTCTTACAAAGTCCTAGATCACGTCTTATTTTATGTAAACCCTTAGATATAGGGGAATCCTTGTTTACAATATTTGTTGTACATGTATTAGCATAAGCAATTCAGTTTCTGATGGAGCTACAAATAAATCAGTCCTAAATATTGAAAGTTCATAGCACGATTAACTCCGCCAATGAATATGAGCCTGATGTACTGAATAATTTTTGTGCAACGCGGGTCTAAAAATCAAAATTTTACAAAGAATGTATGAGCTCATTAGTGCTTTTGCCACCCAGAAATGTTGCAGTTTTTGAAAGACAATGTCTCGTTGACTATTACATCCAAAGAGCTAAAACTTTAACCATGTATTAAGTTTCACTAGCTCTTTAGCGGCCTT
>JAHPZR010017952.1:0-2500 GCA_019787425.1 Platygyra sinensis | reverse complement strand
GTCATCAGCGCGCGCACACGAGCGCGTGCACATGCTAAACGTAAAAGATTTCCCTCAAACTAAGTTCGATAACGGAATAAATCCTCCTTTTCTCTTAAACGAGCACGGTGACCCCGATCTTTCTTTTAGGTATTTGCTAAGAACAGTCTAATAAAAAACATATTTGAAGAGGAAAAAAAGTTTGATAGTAGAACATGATTTTTTTTTTGGAAAATAGTTCCCAACTGGGTATATTTTGGCCAAGGCGAGGACTTCAAGTTAGCCACAGAACTGTCCGAAAAAGTGCAATATTCCCGCAACCAGGCAATCAAAAACGGCTTAAATGAAGCAATACTGCTTATGTCAATAAATGAAGCTTTACTTTTTAAGACAAAACTTTGTTCCTTTCAATTAACCAAGATTTAATTCTGTATGAAGTTGATTCGAACTTTTAACGCACAAACCAGTAAAAATACCCCATTTTAAGAGCTTGCTGACGCGTAAACAAGCACGGTGACCCCATTTTTTAATTGCATTTTCGTAATGTTTATACCATGAATGTTCATTACGCCAAGTTTCAAAATAAGTTTGATAGTAGAACAATTTCAAGGGAATTACCTTACGCACGGAAATAAAAATAGCGAAGACATTTTCACTTTATTATAAAATACGAGCCTTCGATGCCAAGATTAAACAAGTTTTAATGGAAAAATGGCACATAATACAGAATTAACCACTACTCAATAAAATCTTTAAAGATCCTCCAATTATAGCTTTTAAGAAAGGTATGCTCTTAAAAGGTATGCTCTTAAAAGCGACAATATAAAAGGTTTTCATGTTTCACACCGGTGGAGATTGTGCGGCCTGTCACCCCTTGCCATTAAAGTGCACCTTACCCCAAAAACTTTTTCTCGCTAAAACAATAAAGCTTATTTTGTGGAGTAATTCGCCGCAAAAATTTTTCGATTTGGTTAAATCTTTGATTTTCTATGGCTCGTCAAAGTACGTGAAATTGCCGCCATTTTGGTCCACGACCGAATTTAACGGAGAATGGGTCGAGGGCCGGATGTGACGTCAGATCGAGAACACGATGATTCTGAGATTCGCATATTTACTTGTTTCTGTGGGAAAGGTTGGAAAAGTTGTTCGAAAAAAATGCTAGCCAGGTGCGCTGTAGTGTGATGTAGCAACACAACAAACTTACAGGAGATACTCCGCTTTATGCCATACCGTTTTATGAAGAGATGTCCTGAAGAGAAGAAACGTACAAAGTGATGGCTCGATTCGTGCAAAGTGATAGCCGTCTAAGAGTTCGTGATCTGTTCCATAAAGTATTTCAAACCAGATGATCTCGCTCGATGCGTGGATTTTCAGAGAGAGGAAGGGATTTTGCTGACTCAGTGACTTAAGCGAGACGAATTTGGAATAACCGTCCATCGATTCATGCAGCCGTTGTTGCATCTGATCTGAGAAACAACAGCAGTCAGTCGGCACAGCCGACAGATAGTTTTGTATTTGCCCACTACTAATCTTAAAACTCCATTTCTGAAGCCATACAGGTTTAATTCCTGGATATTCAGTGACACACTTTAAGGTAACATCAGCACTAATATCTTCAAGAACAAGATCACTCTTCTTTGAGTCTTGACAACCTTCTAACTCACTTTAATATAATAATAACAACAATAACATTCGCTGATGTTTTGAAGGGAAGCGACGCTACAATTTCCACACTCGCAGGAAAAGAACACAAACATTGTGTCATGGGATAATCATTTTGGTCTACGTTGAACGAGTGAAGTTAAAATAATTTGAGAAAGTTAACGCACTTGACTTTTATTTCAGTATACGAAACTATGTTAATGCGAGATCAAAGAATGCGCGAATTTAGTAAATATACGCACCACACGCTACAGTCTCTTTGACTTCTGCATATCATTGCCTTCGGGTCTGTCCATCAGAGCTCGTTCGAGTTCTTTGTCAGCATCCACCTCATTTGTGTATCCATTCTTCGTTGGCCAGAGAGTTGTCAGCATATAATTCAGCTCGGCCGTCATCATTTAACTATGCACTTTGCTTTGTTTACAAGTGCGAGTCGTCATTCTCTTCAGCGATATAATAAATTTCGGAGTCTTCTGAGTCAAAGCTCATTTCAGAATCCGACGAAGTAGAAGATATTGTTGATAAAAACAGAAATCTGTCGACTGTGGAGCCCCCAGCGAAAAACTTGTGCGGCAAAAAGGCTTCCACGCTCACACAGAGTAAAAGGCCCGACTGGGACAGCCGAAGCTTTCGTTCTCGAAGTGACGTCACGGCTTTAGTCTCCCCAGACTCCTTATGCTCGGTCGTGAACCATACGAAACTCGGTTTCAAGGGGGCACAGAAATTCGAGGATTTAACCAAATCGAAAAATTTTTGCGGCTAATTACTCCACAAAATAAGCTTTATTGTTTTAGCGAAAAAAAATTTTTGGGGTTAGGTGCACTTTAACTAGTGACAATTTTGATAACTAGACCCTTCC
>JAHPZR010017951.1:30000-31518 GCA_019787425.1 Platygyra sinensis | reverse complement strand
AAAAAAATAGGTCCGCAATGCGTATTTGGGGTCTTATGCGTAATTCTATTCCTTTTGGTTGGAATGCTGTTCTCAAATATCAGCATCTGGGAGTTGACTTGCTACAAGTGAAAAGGTAGACAAGTCATTACAATTTTTCAAGACAGAGCGGAAAATATTTGGCAAAATTTGAGGTGTTGGGAATATGATTGAATGTGGTCTTCGATGTTTGACACTATATTTTTTTCAGGTCTCTGTTCTAGTAGTGTTACGGCTGCACTTGTATTAATGACCGTCGTCACTCAGTTGCTGCTATGCACAAAATTTATTTCACTCTTTACTATACTTGGGCCAAGTATAACGTCCACATATAAAGGGCTAACCCGTATATGACCGCTCTCATGTGGCTTTGATAGCTCAGTTGGGAGAGCACTGCACTGGCATCGCAAAGGTCGTGGGTTCGAATCCCGCTCAGAGCCTGAATTGTTTTCAGGTCTCTGTTCTAGTAGTGTTACGGCCGCACTTGCATTAATGACCGTCAACACTTTTTTGTACAGAATTAATATATTGTGGCACTTTATAGGCTCGATCCAATATTCATATTCTGAGTACTGTAAATTTTAACAATAAATAGGTGAACATAATTGCAAAACATCGTACACTGCTTACCAGCGCCAAGTTTACCAAAGGGTGCTTCGGTCAGTTCCTGGAGTTGTGGCCAGCAGGGACAACAGTGGTTGGTTTGGATTAGTGTTATACAATACGTGGAGGGCCTTCGGATTGTTCTCCATTGTCGTTTCACTTCCCCCTCACAAACTGCGAACAGGATATTAGACGAAATGGTTAGGTCATCATTCTCTTTATATGTCCAGAATTTGTTTTCAATGTTGTCGAGCAAATAAACACATTTTAGCTAAAGACATGGTAAGAAATCCTACCCATTAAAACATGTGCTAAAGCATCCTTCGCTTCCTCGAACCGGTGTAGTTCCAACTTATGTCCCCTATACTCGCAGTTAATCTTGTCAGGTCGTCGTTGACAACACGCTCTAGTACAGTTAAGTTCAGCAGTTTGACTGCACATTCACATAGTACAGCTGCTCAAAATAACTTCACAGCAGTCGAAGTATACATTGCATACGATTTACGTTGATAGCAAGTACATTCGAGTCCAATAACTGACACTACGTTTGTGATAATTTAGAAGGTGAGTGTTCTTGCGATAAGCAGATACTCAGTTACTCTCGGTGCAATCTCCACTGTAACATCTAGCCGATGACCTGGAATAACGTTAATGCCTTGCGTAGAGAAAACAAATCGCTTGTATCGGAATGTATCGGCGAGGATCTAGATTGCAAATAACAGAGAATAGCATTGGTTACTCGAGAACCAGCGTGAGGGAAGACAAGAAATATCTAACAAAATACGAGCCAATAGCAATCTAACAATCGGAAACACATTCTAAATAACCTTGGAACAGCTGGCAACTATACTCAGCGGACGGTAAGCTGTGCAAAAATATTACATGCACTCAAAACAA
>JAHPZR010017951.1:20000-25000 GCA_019787425.1 Platygyra sinensis | reverse complement strand
TAAGCCCATGTTGTGAAGCACATTTCGTAAAGTTGTACTACAAAGAATGAAAAGTTTGATACAAAATTAGCTGATATATCTTTTTTTCATCATATTTGATTCAAAATTTGGTTGAGTGTATGAGGTCATTACTTGGCTAATTTGCATATTTTAAAAACTTGAATATCTCTAGCCTCCTACGCAGACGTTCTTAGGCTTGTCACGCGTTCCTCCCCACGAACGTCTGCTCAACGGACCGGTCACATCCGTTCGTTGACCGTTAGCCAATCATAGCTTCTCTGCCAATCTGGGCAAAGCTGGACTTTGACCGACTTTGACCCAACGCTTCAACACGAGAAATTTGTGCCGCAAAATGTTCAAAATTTTCACTTACATACGAGTTCCACCAGCAACTGCAGACGTACATATTATTTTAGAAGTACCGGCAACTGGTAAGATCCACATTGAGGACCGGTACGGTCTTGCCAGAGCTAAATCAAACAATGGGATATACAACACGCAAAACAGTCAACTGATTCGCACGTAAACAGCTACATTTTAATTATGTGGTGCGAGAAGGGACAAAAGGAGCAATAAACCTATTCATCAAACTCTAGAAACACAAGCTCAACCAAATTGATGGAAGAAACATAAGAACCTCACTACAGAAAGGTGTAGCTTTCTCGAAGTAAAGCACGGCGTCTCCGAAGAAAAAAATGGATGTGGGTAAATATGATTTGCGTGATAAGAAGCAACATATGTTGTTTCTTATCACGCAAATCATATAGTTCTAGTGAAACAACCGGGCCCAGCGCAACAATATTAAATGCAGGTAAGCAACATTTCACGGAAAAATTCATATTTTCCATATTTTGCCCATTGAAAGCAAATATCGTGCAATATAAATGAGCCTAAACAATGCATAAGCACATGTCAAACAGCCTGGCAAACAACAGAGATGTCAACATTAACAGTACAGGATTGGTTCTTTTAAAATAAAGGCTAACCGCCAGTGAACGGAAGTGGCCTGTCCGTTGAGCAGACGTTCGTAGGGAGGAACGCGTGACAAGCCTAAGAACGTCTGCGTGGGAGGCTAGAATATCTCTGGAGATGCTTGAAAATAGTAAGCAGCGTTTTTCTTCTAGTATGTGGACTACTTGAATGCTTGTTTTAAAATGGCTTAGATTGGAAAAATGCAATTTTTGTCATAGCACCACTTCAAAAAAATTAATTAAAAAATTGTTCAGAAGGAAAAAAAGATAACTACATCCCTTTCGGGGCTTGAAATTAATGCTCGCAAACTCGCAAAATGTGCTGTTATTTTGATAATCTGCGAGTGAGAAAAATATCAACTAGCAAATGTTTGTGAGACTTCAGAATGATGAAATCATGCAGATCTAATGTACATTTGGAAAGAATTTGCTAGTGGTCTTACCATTTTGTTAGTGGAAAACAGTCTTACTGGTAAAACTGTGCAATTGGATAAAAAGTTAACTTCAAGCCCAGCTGGAGGACCATTTTGAGTCAGTGTTATTTAGCATTTTGTGGTTTTTCCAGAAATCATGTATTACATTGTTTCAAGTACCTGCGAGACTTTCTGCTTATCAAGATTTTTTGAAGTGTTGCATACACTGTATTTATTTAATAACCTTAGTTTGCTTCCAGTAACTGGAAAATGTAATGTGAACTGATGAAATAACACACCTGATTAGGCATAAATGGGGTACATTTTGAACCATGGTATCTCCAAAGTGAGGGTCAGGTAACCTATATAATCTTTTTATTCTACATGTATTTTTCGAAACAGTGACAGATATGGAACATTCAGGGAAAGTGTCAATTTTGTTTGGTGACTTTCCTGAGGAATCACCTAGTTAATGTGTACTTTTTTAGAAACTACATGTATCCATACCTCCCTCACGGAAGGAATTATTTTTTTTTCTGAGACCTCCCCCTCCTCCCCCCTACGGCCCCCTCTGGAAATTCCAATTAAGCTTGATACATTTCTTTAAATGTTATGGCCTTACAGAACCCCTCACCCCCCAGGAAATTCCAATCCCTTCTGTGGCGGGAGTATGGATATTTTCTGGAACTGCACATTAACTGCTATTGCTGTACCTTCTGAGTTTTTATGTATTTTTAAATGGGCTCTGGTTCTTGTGAGGTTATGAATATACAGTAGTCATGTTGACAGCAACTCACCTGGGGTAAAATTTGTTGTTTGAAAGAAACATACATGGATTTTTTAAAATTCTTTTATTTCCCCATATCAGGCACCTCAAGGTTGGTTCCCCAAAGATGCAGCAACTAATGTTGGGGCACTTGTAAGCAAAGAGCATCTAGCGAAGGTCAGAACACAAACGAACAAACAAACAGAGCTAAACAGCAACACCAACAACAACAAAAAAACAAACTAACAAACCAGTAAACAAAAATTATAAGTGTAAATCGATCATTCAGTGATGTAAAAAATAGCCTGCTTTGACGAATGTCAAACTCTTTCAGAAATCATAATTTAAAACAAGAGAAACAGGTTGTACCCCCCCCCCCCCCCCTCCCCAACCCTTGGGTGGGGTCCTTGCATTGTATTCCTGGGCAAACCTCTCAACTCTCATAGTGCCTTTCTCCACTCAGGTCTATAAATGAGTTCAAGCAAATATACATGTAATGCTAGGGGGTATCCCTGTGACGGGCTAGCATCCCATCTGGGCTCGGGGAGTAGAAACACCCCCATAGCAAGTCACTTCATATTAATTTTTTTTAAAATTTTCTTGCAACAGCTAACAATTCTTACAACACTACTGCTACAGTGTATGTATACTTCCAATACTAACATCACTTGAAAATCTATGCGTTTACAGCACTGTGCATTACTTACTATACCATAACAACAAAATAATTACAGAGCTGGTCAGCATGCAGTTAAATTTACAATATTTTACAAGCTTATAACTATTTCAGAGGATGTCTTTTTGTTAATTGTTATTTATTTTAAGTATTTGGTTTAATTAATTTATATTTTCTAGATTGTATTTAAGAAGTAATTTATTGATAAATTTGTGCAATTTATGTAAATGGCCTTATTATTGATTTTGTTTGAATGTATCTAATGGCACATAGCTAGGGTAGTGTAGTTAAACTTATTATATGTTGTTTGCTACAGAAAGTGCCTGTATGAACCACTTGCCCGTAAATGTACCTGGTTCACTCAAATAACAGTTACTCCGCTTCATTCTTCTCAAGGTGTTGGGATATGTTAAACTTGCTGTGAATGAAGGTGGAGAAATTATGTGTGGTGAAGGAAAGGAACCACCTCTGGAGCTCCCAAGTCCTCATACACAGGTAGTGACAGTCAAAGCTGTGGAGACACTTCTGTTGTGTTCACGTAGTTGAACAGTGGTAGTGCATGTATTAGCTGCTTAATTGCTAACTGCATGAATTATTAGTGCTACAATTATTTCTCTCTTTTTTTTACCTCCACCTGCAACTGTAAGGTAAGTATCGTTTCCCTTCCAAAAAATTAACCATATGATTTGACATGCTTCTGTCACAATGTGAAATAGACAGAGGGGGAGGGAACTTTGGCCATTTACGTGAGGTAAATTTTTGGAACAGGGTGACACATCTTTGCATACTGTTCAACTTCATGTTTTCAAGTGACTGTCCAATATTACGGAATTTTGGTCTGCGACTACCGAGACTTTGTTCACTCGGTGACTAGGGCATTTCCAAAGAGAGCATTATTCCCAGGTTCCTCTTTGTCTCTGTCACTTAGACACTGGAAACGTGACGAAAACTGTCGGCCATCTGTCGGCCGACAATAATATGTTTTGGAAATTGTTCTTCACTTTTACCGTATTTTGTGAGTCTTCTTTTCTTTAACATCCTCAGACTTACTTTTCGTCTTGTAATGTTTTAGGGATACTTCATGCGGCCCACGGTTGTCACTGGTTTGTCAGATAGCACTCGTTGTATGCAGGAGGAAATATTTGGTTAGTGTATTTCACTAATGACTTGAAAAAGCAAGGCTATCGTGCGTTATGGATAGATTTATCCCGTCGCATTTCGCCAAAAAGCGCTTTGAACCAATCAGAAAAGGAAACGAAAGCTTTCTTAGAGGCGAAGCAAAGGGTGCCGGGAAAAAATTTATTTGTGCCAAGCGCGGCAAAACTTGCAATTTATGCTAAGCGCGGCAAACCCGCGTAAATCAAGTCGCGACTGGATTTGGTTGAGTTACGTGGTTTTGTTGCTGCTAATTTGTTCTAATTATCGCGGTCTTCAAATGAAAACCAAAGTTACCACTCGGGTCAAACAGATGCAAAGGACACGGACAATCCAATGAACCAATCAAAGCTCAACACAAATGCATGTAGCTGACGTCACACGCGGGAAAAAGTGTGCGAACGAGTCACGATTGCTTTTTGTTTCACTTGTGATTTAACGAAACAGTAGCGCTCTTTTTGTAGTCGGACGCGCAGCGCAGCATTGCAATTAACCAGTTATCGACAGTCAAGAGAAAACCGTTCTAACGAGAGATCAGCACAGGGCCTTAAAGAAATCACTTGAGTTGACGATGATACTGAACAGTTTCTTAAAAACTCTTGATCACCGACTCTCTTTTTCACTTTATAGGTCCTGTTGTAGCTGTTGTACCGTTCGATTCCGAGGAAGAGGTAAGAGTTAAAGCCATTACCATTTACATGTAACTGATATAGACAGTTTAACCTTTAGGTTAAATTTTTTAAGCAATGATTCTGTTGCGGCAAGCGCTCCTTTTTCACGCTTGTTTTCTTTTATTTAGAGTGTATTTATTTTTATTTTTTTCAATCCCAGTACAGACCTTATTCGTAAGTTAGCTCCCTCAACTTATTTTATCATTCCCGGTTTCGGAAAACAACAACAACAACAACAACAACAAGACCTTTATTTATGTGTCTTGCGTTATTATGTAGCATTGACGCAACATAAAAGATTTATGAATTTGAACATAAGTAATGGACTTCTCCAGCTTGGGTGGTTTG
>JAHPZR010017951.1:0-15000 GCA_019787425.1 Platygyra sinensis | reverse complement strand
CCGACAAATTGTCTTGGTCTACCGCACACTAGCCGACAAAGCCCGACAAGACGTTTTGAGATCTAACACTGTCAGATATCGCCCGATCGCGACAAGCCCCGATTTTGTCGCAGACTTGTCTGAATTCACCACACACTAGCCGACAAGTAAAGACTTTTTGTCGGCCGACAAATAATCGGCTAGTGCGCGACGGCCTTAACGCTAACCCAGGATTAAAAGTTGACTAAAGTATTAATTTTTCTTCTATAAAAGATGTTATTCACTGCTTGCGTTTTGTGTTGTTTCAGACTATTCATACTCAGAACTGGAGGACAAGCATTATAAGCATAACACTATCCTGAAACGTGACAAAACTCAGATCAAAATTCTCGCTAATACTGGATTAGCTTAATAAGGCTTTTGAACGACCCAGTCCAGGAGCCCGTTTCTCCAAAAGCCCGGTAGATTATGGGGCCCGGTAAGTCACCCGGTAAGTCCCCGTAAACTTATCGGGTTTTTATCGAATCTCCTATAATTTTCGATCCCTTCAATTTGTCCGGTAACTTGCCTGGTAAATTTACGGGATGTACTGACCTCCCTTTAAGTTACCAGAAAGTCACAAATGTTGCAACACTAAACAAAAGTAGGGAGTTTATAGATTTTATATTGAACTCACGAATCTCGCGATACTCTAAAGTCATTTTCCTTTGTTTCTTAGGGTCTGTTTACATGGAGGGAGGGTGCCCCGGCTAACCGGGCTACCCGGCTAGAAGGGTTGATACATAGCCCGCCTTTACATGCAACTCACCTAACCGGGACAGTGAGTGGGCAGCGTGGGCTATCTTGTGAGCGGCCGCTAAGCACAACAACGGCCGACCAACCCTAGCTAGGGCTAACCTGTTTAAGACAAACTTGGCTGTTTTGTGAGAAAATAGTTTGCAAAAGAGTTTTAAGGCACCAAACAAAGTTAGGTAGGGTAATAAATTCCATTCACGTACATTCAATTGAACTAGCTCTGAGAGAATTGTTCTCATTGTGTGTTAAGAACAATGAACTAAAAACCATTTGCATTCTTCCGAGCCATCACGTTGATTAGCCCTGAAATATCGAGTCATTGATTAACAAAATTTTATAAATTATAAAAGACTAACTTGGGGAGCAAACTTAGTGTCCGTTTACAACTGAATGACAGTTAAAGGCGTCCGCTTAATCAGTTTCCTTTTCTTTATGTGGTGCAAATTCAATTTTGACCTAAACAGCTTTGGAAATATTATGCTTGGACTTTGTAAGAATTTCCTTTAAGACCAACGTGGTCATTAGCCAGTTTACTTCATTTATTTATTGCAACGTCTTTGGAAAATTGTTGATAAGTGAAAAAGTTTTAAGGCACCCTGAAAAGGGACAAAGTACGCGAGGAGTACTGACTGGTTTTGTTTTTATTCCTATTTGAAAACAAAGTGCTATCAGACTTAAAGCTATTAAATTGCTTGCCGATGAATGTAATGCATAACAAAGCAATAACTTCCAAAAAAACAGAATCAAAACCGCCCAATACCTATTGATTGACCTACTAAGATCACGTCGTATTCTAAACTATTAGCAATCATTTGCGTATTTTCGCTGTTCGCGTGAAGTCGCTTAAAGCATGCCACTTCCATCGGTGACTAGCCCTGGCGGAATTATGATATGCAGATTATTTTGGACTTATAACAATCATGAAAACAAAAGCTCTTATAACCAAGATTAGGTTTGTTTCCCTGGACATGTACAATGAGGTAATTGCATCTAAAAAGAGCATTTGCATTTGGCCAGTTATAAACAGACTCATGATGGTTTCTCGCGGAGACACTCAAAAGTGTAAACATCCCACAAATAAACAGGGTGCTTCAATTAAGTAAGAAGAGGAACAAAGACAAAGAAAAGGGAATACAAAGAAAACCAATGAAATAATACGGTTAACCTTGGCAAGTTAACAGACAAAGAGGCGTTTTCTCGAACAGAGCAAATATAAAAAAAAAACATAGTAAATGTTCGGAACAAAAATGGAGTAATTGCTTACTCGTTGTTAGAAAAAATTGTCTAGCATGACCGTTCAGGGATTGTAAGCCCTGGTTTTTTTCCAAAAACAGCAAACCAGCAGAGTGATGGCTCACCGTTACAATTCCATTTCCCGTAATTCTTTTCGGTTGATGTGATGTGAGACTGGAAACTTGAAAAATTAGCAAATGGCAAAAAAAATAAAAAATTAACCGTTCGGTTCCGAACGGAAAAGAAATGACTGACTACATCTGGGGGTAGTCTTTAACTTTCGATGTTAGTAAGTAAAATAAACAGTTTTATTTAACTTTAAACCGAAATTTTGGGATTTTTAAGGGTTAAATAATAAGAATCCATCACTTTTCAAGACATAATTTCCAATTTAAAAACATAAATCCGATTTTGCATTACAAATTCAGTCGGGAGACCACTTAGTACAGATTTTTTAACAATAGAAAGTACCGGCGCGATATGGTTAATTAAAGAGTCCACTGAACAATAGGAATCCATATTGCTGGTGCATTCATAATTGGAGTTATTTTAGAGTGTAGAAATTACTGCTCGGTCATCATCGTGGGTTCCCTACCTCATTACATGCTTACTAGACAAAGAAAAACGAACATGCAATGTTTCTCTTTGATTAATATACCCTAAATTTTAAGTTAATTTAATTGAACTACCCCTGAGAGAGAGTTATGATCACTTGTGTGCTTACGAACACGAAAGGAAAAACATTTATATTGTAAAGATTATATTTCGTTGAAGATGCACAATGACGCTATTATATTGAAAAAAAAAAAAATGACAATGATATCTGAAGCTCTACGAACAATCAAAGGTTTGCGGGCCAAGACGACTGGCCTGAATTTCCCAACGTGAATAGCACGTTGTCGTTTCGGAACCTAAACACCGACAGGGTGCTTCGAAAAAGAGAATCGAAGATCCCTTTTTCAAAAGAAGATCCTGGAAAGGCAAATCTTAAAAAGGGGCATTGGGCTTAACCTTTTCAAATAAATTGCTGCCATAACAACGTCAAACCAACCAGCTCAATGAACAACATCCAGACCACACCTCTAGACTGCTTTTCTTGTGTTGTTCATTAGGACTCTGATCAGCCTTTTTCTGAAGTTCACACAGTGAGTTTAAGACTCCTCCGTCGTAAAGACTGGTAAGATAAATTTGCTTTCATGCATGGCTACATCAATTTCTTTCAAGGTAGAAATAGCCCACAATCCGGCTATGTCCTTTGAGCTTCACTGAAACTGATATATTTCACTCATTATAAAGAATTGGTTCATACTTATCGTGCGTACATCGAGTTATGGATGCATATTGGAAGTTTGGAGAGCGAGGGCACGAAAGAAGAATAAGAGTTGCACGAAGCGATAGCCGAAAGTAACTCTAGCTTCTTTCAGGCTCTCTAAACTTCCCAAGTGCATCCACAACTCGATATAAGTACGGGCAACTATAAGCATAAACCAATTCTTTTATAACATGGCGACACTGAGAACATCTTGGGCGCTAAAACATGTTTTATTTGTGATGGACTACAAAGCCGGTTTTCACAATGCACGGTGAAGGAACACAAATTAACGGTCACTTGATCCTAACACGCCACAATCAGTTCACCAAATACTGAACAAAAACGCTTAACCTGGTTTCTATAATTGTCAATGAAAACTTTGCTTCTTCGAATTAATTACTGGAACGAAAGTAAAAACAAACAAATCCACAACTGCTCAATGAAAATGCAGACAAACAAAACCAAAACAATCAATCAATAATTAATCAAGTTTAAGTTGCTCGAAGTAGGTTTTGGATTGTTCGCAATCACTTTCATTTTGCCGAAACAAAAGGGACTTGAACTAAACTCGAGAGAAATTAGAAATGCACACTTCATGTTATAGAGGCACAGCCGTGCGTACAATATTTCGTTCATATGGCTCAGTAGGAACTAGGTAGGACCAGCTAGCGCGCTATTTCTTCATGCGCTGGGCACGGGAAGCGCATAGTGATATAAACCTGGAATAGGTGAGAAACGGCTTTTCATCTCACAGTGATAATGAAATTAAATTCTTTTTGTGCGTACCACAGATTAACGCTTTCTAACTCGTTTCATAGTCTTTTGTCAGTACTTTTGTGGGGCTAGAAAATCCTCGCCAAATTCTCTTCCCTTTCGTTAACAGTTTTCGAAATGATCACGGACGTTTCCTTCTGAGGCGAAACTGATTATAATAGGCCCCAACATTTCATCAAAACCTGATAATAAATTTGAAAGTCTCTAGAGAATAGAGGTGTTTTATGCTTTTTGTGTGATTTTTTTTCAATTCATTGACTTCTTGAGCTAGAAATATACAATTCGACTTTCAAAACATGCGTGTTTGTACATCGAGAGCGTGCATCATGATCAGTCAGTCTTTTTTCGCAACTAAACTAAAGGATTTATATATCCTTTTACTCCTTTTCAATACCACTGTTTTTCTTTTGGTTGACCAGTTTCGATTCTTTTCTTGCCCTTTGTTTTGGCTCATTTTGTTTTTCGCTGCCTTCTACTCTATCGGCACAGGCGTTGAACAAGTATACAATTTACGTGACTTTATCATGTTTACACTGTAATTGGCGACTGCGTTACGAATTTATCCGTTTAAAAGATAAAATTGCTCTCTTGAAGTTACATAAGGATTAACTATCTTCCATTAATTAACAACAATTGTGCATGATAATGTCATGCATAAAAGCAGAAACTATCCCAGGGGAACTCTCCCGCGGGAACGATTCCGCGGTTTCTTTTGTTTGTCCACCGAGACAGAGAGCTGCGGCAGATAACACAAACGAAGGCCTTAGTTTTATTGCGGCGCGATGAAATAACAGAAATAGTATAAATAAAAGCTTAAACAGGGGTAAATGAGAATGTCCACGAAATCTCAAATGTAAGGCTTCGAATTATGCCCTGCAATTTGATACCTTCACTGTTTTGTCCTCTTTTGAGTTTTGAGTCAAATACGTGCATGATCAATTACCCAACTCATGTTAAGAAGATAATTACCGAATGCCCTTACTGATTTTGACATCATTGAGAACACTTAAAGTGACCACGGGTGTATTAACTCTTGGATATTCGTTTTAATTGCAGATCTCACGGTGCAATATGGGAAACTTTACTATGTGGCTCATTGCATTGCTAATTGTCGGAGTGGTGGCGATCGAGGGTCTTCCAGTAAGTTGACGGAGTTCGTTAAGTAGTGATATAACTATAGCCATGGACCTACATCGAAAGAAAGGTCTTCACCGTTAACAATTAACAGAGCTAGTCTCTAGGATCCCACGTCTGATCCATTTTATAAGGGCTACAGGCACTAATTCTGTACAGTGGTCATGAAGTATTGGGACCGTTTGTTTCTTTACTTGAGCCCTATTGAAACCAGTTGGGCGGAGGAAAGCACTTTAGTGGCCCTATCAAAAATTGATGCACCTAGAGATTTAGAAATGGACTCTGAATAAGGTACATGTACGTACCTAAAAATTAAACTGGAAAGAATATAAACTAGGTATTACATGTCTTTAGTCAAGAATTTTTACGACTGAATCTATCTTTTATTTTCAACTTTCCTATTAATGCATCTGATTATCAAGAAGCATTGTTATATAGCTAGCGTTTTCCTCCCGCTTTAGCGCGCCAATTTATTGGCTAGTTCATGGTCACCTGACAAGTAACAATGAAACTGTTTCCCGCCAAATTCCATGAGCGGGCAACATTGCGAAAACTATGACGTCAAACGGGAAACAGTGGACTAGCTGTTACCTGCGAAATGTTACCGCTCCTGCATGTGATTATAGTGTGCAGTTAAAGGCCGGCCTGATGTTATCTCTGGAATCTCAGTGCGTTTTTCAAAAATTTTGCTTTTGTTTTGTTTTGCTATATAACAAGTCAGTTAATAACTGGTCCCTTGGAGAACGGTAAATTTGTTTTCCTCGGGAGCAGTCATAACATGTTAAATTTCACAATAAACACTTTTTACTGAAGGTAGTCCCTCTATAGTTTTTTATATCAACTAATAGCAATTAAATTCTACTACAAGAAACATGCCCGATAAACTACGTTGGAAATCTGAAATCCCCAGCAAGTGGAAAATAAATCATATTAGTGGCTATCTCCATCGAGCGAAACTCATCTCTTCCGAATTTGACAACGATGTGAAAACAACTGAAACAACCATTTTGAATGCGGGATATACCCAGGCGTTCCCAGGCGTTTGTTTCGTTTCTTTGCCGCCAGCTGTGATTGGTTAAATCTCGCAGTAAGCTGGGGACGCACGCTCCCGAGCTGTCCACAAGGTAAAAAAAACCCCGTCTTTTTGCAACATTCGTTGCTGCAACATGCCGCATGAAGTTGAACAAACGAACTTTGGCGGGACGTATTGCAGTGACAAAACATCGGTGTGCGACACCTTGTGGAATAAAAGCACCATTAAAATATGCGTATGCCAACTTCAGCCCGGGGGTTACTCCCAGAAAAAAAAACAAATAAACAAACAAAAACTTGGGTGGGGGTGTGCGACCCGCTTTCCAAAACCCTTACCCTATTTACGATCAAAATCTGTGATTTTCCTTCCCCTATAGATGATCTGGCCAAACAATTGCTACCCTATTTATGACCGTTGCGGCTAACACAGTTTCCCCTGAACATCATTTATGAATAGATTTGGTTAACTTTGTTATCGATAATGATGTCGAAAAAGGAGTTTCTTCTATCAAAAAAGCATAATCAATTCAAGACTTGACGCAAAAATCCTGCCAAAATACCCAAATCGATACCCATTTATGACCAAATTGCCTGGAAAACCATACTCTTTGAGCCAGCACTGCGTATCTATATAGCACATATTAGAGAGCGCCCCCCCCACCCCCCCCCCCCCCGGAACTTTTAGTCAATCAGAAGTACTTAAGCAAACATCATTTAATTTTTTTGCAGATGGAAAGCAGAGATAAACAAGACAAAGTAGTAGGTAAGCCACAATTATTTGATACAGCACCAGTTTTTTTACTTACTCGCGCTCGTTTACTCGGTAAGAGGAGAAACATGCATGATTCTGGTTTTTCCTTTTAACAGAGTTAAATTCTGAATGCCAGTCTTACAAGTCCTAGATCACGCCTTATTTTATGTAAACCCTTAGATATAGCGGAATCCTTGTTTACAATATTTGCTGTACATGTATTAGCATAAGCAATTCAGTTTCTGATGGAGCTACAAATAAATCAGTCCTAATATTGAAAGTTCATAGCACGATTAACTCCGCCAATGAATATGAGCCTGATGTACTGAATAATTTTTGTGCAACGCGGGTTAAAAATCAAAATTTTACAAAGAATGTATGAGCTCATTAGTGCTTTTGCCACCCAGAAATTTTGCAGTTTTTGAAAGACAATGTCTCGTTGACTATTACATCCAAAGAGCTAAAACTTTAACCATGTATTAAGTTTCACTAGCTCTTTAGCGGCCTTTGAGTCAGTATGTACCTAACAAGTTTTCTTCTGTGAGCCAAGTCGTATGTAACTGGCATACCTTAAAACACAGTCTTTAATTGTTTTTTTTTTGTTCTGTCCTTCAGCGTTTCTAGGCACTGATGTCATTGAAGAGTACAGTGATTTCACAGCTATCGATCCCTTAGCAAAATATAATGTTGTTGTTGCTGTTTTTAGATCCATTTGCAAACTTAGACAAGAACAATGATGATTTCATCAGCAAAACTGAAACAGAAAACTTAGGAATCGAGTGGAAAGTGTCGCTGATTTCGACCTTAACAGTACGTATGGCGGAAAATAAATTAGCAAGTACAATATGTTAAAAACAATTATAACATAGCTATATGCTAGCGCGCGCTCTGATTGGCTAATTGTTTATGAAAAAGAAATGGATGGTTCATAGAGATGGTTCAGGCTGACGTCATTGTCGGTGAAATTTTTTGCCAGCAAAAGTTTTTTCTCGCCACGTTTTTCGAGTAAAACTTACCCTTAGCGGTAATGGCTAATGGCTAGTATTAGGCAACATTTGAGTTAGGGTTTCTCGATGACTTTGAAGATTTAGAAAACGTGTCTGAAATGGTTGCAGAAACATCGGAAGCGTCGAAAGATTAACAAAGCGAAAGTACTAGCGATGAAAACAACACGTGCACGTGCACGTGTTGCGAAAAGTGCTGCCAGTGAAAACAACACGTACACGTGCACGTGCAGAATTTGCAATTTAATCTGTGCAGAAAAAGCGACTTTTCAGAGCGTGAAAAATGTCTTGCTATGTTATGAAAGCAATGGACAATGTCTAGTGTGCGTCGGCATCCAATTCGGGATGCACTTGGATAGTTGGATGCTCTCCCAACTATCCGCGTGCCTCCCGAATTGGATGGACGCACACTAGACATTGTCCATTCCTTAATTTATTTTTAATTCATTTATTTTTTTTAAATTTATTGACGGATGCCCAGTTCAGCAATCAAAATAGCGTCCTGTGTTACTCATTAACGTGCACCTAACTCCAAAATATTTTTTTTCGCTTAAATAATTCTTTGCACCTGTTCGAAACGCACTGCGCCTTTTTAAACTAAATTTTGACTTTTTTACGGGCTGCAAAAGCTATGAAATCTAGCCATCATCTGTTCCACAACCAAGCAAGTAAGGGGTATGGGTCTATTCTCGGTTTGACGTCACAAATGGATTTGCATTCAGGTAATTAGTCTTTGTGCACATGCATGCAAAGAAGTTGTGACGTCAAACCGGGAATAGACCCATACCCCTCACCTGCTCGGTCGTGGAACAGATGATGGCCAGATTTCGTAACTTTTGCAGCCTGTAAAAAGTCAAGATTACGTTTAAAAAGGGGCAAAAAGACGCAATGCTTTTAAAACAGGTGCAAAGAATTATTTAAGCGATAAGAAATATTTTGGGGTTAGGTGCACTTTATTAGAGACCTTTAGCATCGCGGTTTACGGCAAACGGCAAACGGCTGCTAGCGGTTTGAGGTTTCCCGTTTGCCGCCGTCACCAAAATTGACTTTAGCATGGCGTTGACGTTGAACTCACTTAGATGTGGTTAAATATTTCCAAATGCCTACTTTTTAAGAGCCTTTTTATCTTCTTCAAGGTATTTTGAGATAAGGCCATTCATCCTTTCTCTACAAACTCGCCATGAGAGCACAACGGTTTTTTGTCTTCCGAAAAAATAGGGGAAAGTACCCTCGTAATTTCCTCATAATCAGCGGGACATTTTGGCCTTACACTGGGCCACCTCGGTCGCCAGCATCACGTCTTGACAAGTGTTTGGCCATCTAAAAGGCATTTTCTAGAAATAGAAGAAGGCATACATTGATACAGATCTACATAACTGTGCTTCTTTGCATGCACATGTTTAGGAACTTCGGCCGCCATTTTGCTTTCAACTTCTTTTGCCACTCGGTTTTCTTCGTCTTAGATCACGCGAAGTACATTGTTTTTTAATCACAAAAAACGAAATTTGGATCCATAAAAGGTAGAAAATTCTTACTAAAAGTGTCAAACGTGAGTTGGTTTCGTTGAGCGGCCAAAAAACCCTCCCTTAAGTCACTTACGGCTGGAGCGCCTTCTTCCCGTCGAAACCGGAACCGCAAACTGCAAACGTGACGGCAAAGCAGTGGTCACGTGACCTCCTCAGGTTTGCCGTTTGCCGTAAACGTGATGCTAAAAGCTTCTAATACTAATAAGCTTCCTTACCACTGTCCTTCAAATACGACGAGAGACAGAATGATACCGGATATGCACGGGCACACTTAACAAATGAAAAACAAAGCCACGTGCACTTTATGATGGCGAGAGTGTGAAATCCAGAAGCTATCGATATGTTTTCATGGCCGCATCATGGCTTCCAATAGAGAGTTTAAGCATGACGTTTACGGCAGACGGCGAACGGCAAAGGTCACCAATGATTTTCTATTCTTTCTTGTAATCCTTAAATAAATCATACAAAAATAGAAAAGTGTCTCTTACTTTTTACTGCAAATACAAGTATCTTCATTCTACTGTACAGAGAGCTGAAGACAGACGGCAAAAGTTTCATATTTGCCGTTTGCCTTTATTTGCCGTAACGTCATGCTTAACCTCTCTAATATCTTGAGTGGTTCATGTAATCAAGTTGCTTAGGTTTCTATGTGTTTTGCGAAGTATAAGTGCTACGCAAGTGAAACAATTTAACAGATTGTCATACAAACTGAAGAGACATTGCAATGTTTTTGTGGGAGGAGCCGTGGCCTCCGCTCGTCTCCGGAGCGAGTAGTCTGGATTCGAGGCCTGATTGGGACATTGTGTCGCGTCCTTCTCACAGCGCCTCTCTCCACCCTGGCTTATAAACGGATACCGGCGAGCCTAATGCTGGTCACGGTAACCATGCGATGAACTAGCATGCCATCCAGCCGGGAAGGGGAAAATACTGAAATACTGCTAATCACCTCCTGCTACAGGCTAGCCTGATGGGCGTCTTGATTCGCATGCAGCCCTTATCTTTACCTTTGTAGACTGTCTTTAACCGTGACGATGTTTCCTCTAGGTGACGAAAATCTGTCCCGGGCTGAATTTAAAGGGATACTCTACACCATATTTCGACGTTTGCTCAAAATGTAGCATTTGCAATATAAAATCTTATGAGAGACAAAGAAAAAAGTGGGCAAAATAAATTTTAACGGCGGGAAACTGCTGCAGGGAAAAGAAACTTTTTACAGTACATGGAGTCGGAGAATTCTTGGTAGTTCTTCTACCGTTTATTTCTCAAGAACATTATGCAGAAGATACAACATGTGAAGAATGTCAAGGAACAGAGCCGCAACTCTTTTAAGCCTTACGACGGTGGGACTAGCTCTGACACGGACTTGAAATAAATGAGTCCGATGAAGAGCAATGGGAACGATTGCAAACTGCTGCAAAACACCGACTGGTAAGCGATCGCTATCGGCTGCTTTTGGCGAGGTCTCTTTACCACCCGTAATTTGTAACTTGATTTTTTAAACGAATAAATGAGCTCAAGATGATAGCAAAGCTCCCTTGTCATATTCTTTGTGATGTGAATTATTTTATTGTATTTTCGCTTGCAGATATCAACAATATTAGCCTCTTCCAGGCGCTCAAATAGTTGGGATGCAGCGCGAAAACAGCGCGCGAAAAAATAAAAAAAGAAAAGCGCGCTGTGAGAACGCGAAAGAACGCCTGTGGGCAAACTTTACAAAAGGGTGATGACAACTGAAAACCACAATCCGGTGGTCATGTTACAGGTCCCTATAGGAGATCTATAAGTAGGCAGAAGAACCTTTGTTAACTTTGCTCACAGGCGTTCTTTCGCTTCGTCTGGCCGCGCTGTTTTCTTTTTCTTTTCTTTTTGCACGCGCTTTTTTTCTCGCTGCACCCCAACTAATAACAACATCTATGTTTGCTGAACTATTTCTCGGTTGCCGATTAGATTGTTTTTGTGTGTTTATATACATAAGCTCAAATCTCGATTGAAAATTTTAGGTTTAAGTGAGGAAGTGGCTGGACCGAGACTAAATGGCGAGTCGTAGGGTGCGTTTGTGGCCAAATACAAAGAAGACGTCGTGGCAGAAGGACTGGCCGTGCCCCTCGTTTGCATCAAGCACACATTGGTAGACAATCGAGTTTATAAAGGGAGCCCTCTAACACCAACATATTATCTCCGAGAAATGCTTAGACATCATGAGAAAATTCCTTCCAGTTTTATGGAAAGGATTATCTCCAAATACATGGCACTGCCATGGGTACAAAAATGGCTGTTGCCTTTGCTAACGTTTTTATGGCAAGATCGAGAGGCAAATTCTAAACCAAAGCGTCAAAAAACCTACAGTTTGGAAAAGTTATATTGATGACGTATTCCAATTGTGGGACCTAAGTAAACGGGTCATCGAACACTTCATCAAACAAGCTAACTCACATCACCCTGCAAACAAATTTGCAGCAGAAGTCTCAGACACCGAAGTTATATTTCTAGACACGGTAATACATAAGATAGCCTCTTCCAGGCGTTCAGTTAGTCAGGGGGCAGCGCGGAAAAAGAGCGCGCGAAAAAAATAAAAATAAAAAAAGGCGCGGCGAGCGTGCTGTTTTTCGCGCTGAGCCCCAACTAACTGAGTGAACGGCTGGAAGAGGCTATACATAAGGGCGATACAAAGAACACTAGATCCTTGACATAAAAACTAATTTCAAACCAGCAGAGACTTCCCTCACTAGACCTCGTGCCACCCGCAAAGTGTCAAATTAGGATTCGTGAAGGGTGAATCCCTTAGACTTCTAAGAACGAATTCTTCAAAACCTTTGAGGAGAACATTTCAAATTTTAAAATAGGCTTGCTGGCCAGACGTTACCCACACTACGTGGTTGGTAAAGTACCATGATCGGAAATAAAATTCACGAGGTCTCTTGCGCTTAAGGTAATTCCTTAGTATTGCATTGCGCATCCCTACTGCACACGATTTTCGCGTCATCAGCGCGCGCACACGAGCGCGTGCACATGCTAAACGTAAAAGATTTCCCTCAAACTAAGTTCGATAACGGAATAAATCCTCCTTTTCTCTTAAACGAGCACGGTGACCCCCGATCTTTCTTTTAGGTATTTGCTAAGAACAGTCTAATAAAAAACATATTTGAAGAGGAAAAAAAGTTTGATAGTAGAACGTGATTTTTTTTTTTGGAAAATAGTTCCCAACTGGGTATATTTTGGCCAAGGCGAGGACTTCAAGTTAGCCACAGAACTGTCCGAAAAAGTGCAATATTCCCGCAACCAGGCAATCAAAAACGGCTTAAATGAAGCAATACTGCTTATGTCAATAAATGAAGCTTTACTTTTTAAGACAAAACTTTGTTCCTTTCAATTAACCAAGATTTAATTCTGTATGAAGTTGATTCGAACTTTTAACGCACAAACCAGTAAAAATACCCCATTTTAAGAGCTTGCTGACGCGTAAACAAGCACGGTGACCCCATTTTTTAATTGCATTTTCGTAATGTTTATACCATGAATGTTCATTACGCCAAGTTTCAAAATAAGTTTGATAGTAGAACAATTTCAAGGGAATTACCTTACGCACGGAAATAAAAATAGCGAAGACATTTTCACTTTTATTATAAAATACGAGCCTTCGATGCCAAGATTAAACAAGTTTTAATGGAAAAATGGCACATAATACAGAATTAACCACTACTCAATAAAATCTTTAAAGATCCTCCAATTATAGCTTTTAAGAAAGGTATGCTCTTAAAAGGTATGCTCTTAAAAGCGACAATATAAAAGGTTTTCATGTTTCACACCGGTGGAGATTGTGCGGCCTGTCACCCTTGCCATTAAAGTGCACCTTACCCCAAAAACTTTTTCTCGCTAAAACAATAAAGCTTATTTTGTGGAGTAATTCGCCGCAAAAATTTTTCGATTTGGTTAAATCTTTGATTTTCTATGGCTCGTCAAAGTACGTGAAATTGCCGCCATTTTGGTCCACGACCGAATTTAACGGAGAATGGGTCGAGGGCCGGATGTGACGTCAGATCGAGAACACGATGATTCTGAGATTCGCATATTTACTTGTTTCTGTGGGAAAGGTTGGAAAAGTTGTTCGAAAAAAATGCTAGCCAGGTGCGCTGTAGTGTGATGTAGCAACACAACAAACTTACAGGAGATACTCCGCTTTATGCCATACCGTTTTATGAAGAGATGTCCTGAAGAGAAGAAACGTACAAAGTGATGGCTCGATTCGTGCAAAGTGATAGCCGTCTAAGAGTTCGTGATCTGTTCCATAAAGTATTTCAAACCAGATGATCTCGCTCGATGCGTGGATTTTCAGAGAGAGGAAGGGATTTTGCTGACTCAGTGACTTAAGCGAGACGAATTTGGAATAACCGTCCATCGATTCATGCAGCCGTTGTTGCATCTGATCTGAGAAACAACAGCAGTCAGTCGGCACAGCCGACAGATAGTTTTGTATTTGCCCACTACTAATCTTAAAACTCCATTTCTGAAGCCATACAGGTTTAATTCCTGGATATTCAGTGACACACTTTAAGGTAACATCAGCACTAATATCTTCAAGAACAAGATCACTCTTCTTTGAGTCTTGACAACCTTCTAACTCACTTTAATATAATAATAACAACAATAACATTCGCTGATGTTTTGAAGGGAAGCGACGCTACAATTTCCACACTCGCAGGAAAAGAACACAAACATTGTGTCATGGGATAATCATTTTGGTCTACGTTGAACGAGTGAAGTTAAAATAATTTGAGAAAGTTAACGCACTTGACTTTTATTTCAGTATACGAAACTATGTTAATGCGAGATCAAAGAATGCGCGAATTTAGTAAATATACGCACCACACGCTACAGTCTCTTTGACTTCTGCATATCATTGCCTTCGGGTCTGTCCATCAGAGCTCGTTCGAGTTCTTTGTCAGCATCCACCTCATTTGTGTATCCATTCTTCGTTGGCCAGAGAGTTGTCAGCATATAATTCAGCTCGGCCGTCATCATTTAACTATGCACTTTGCTTTGTTTACAAGTGCGAGTCGTCATTCTCTTCAGCGATATAATAAATTTCGGAGTCTTCTGAGTCAAAGCTCATTTCAGAATCCGACGAAGTAGAAGATATTGTTGATAAAAACAGAAATCTGTCGACTGTGGAGCCCCCAGCGAAAAACTTGTGCGGCAAAAAGGCTTCCACGCTCACACAGAGTAAAAGGCCCGACTGGGACAGCCGAAGCTTTCGTTCTCGAAGTGACGTCACGGCTTTAGTCTCCCCAGACTCCTTATGCTCGGTCGTGAACCATACGAAACTCGGTTTCAAGGGGGCACAGAAATTCGAGGATTTAACCAAATCGAAAAATTTTTGCGGCTAATTACTCCACAAAATAAGCTTTATTGTTTTAGCGAAAAAAAATTTTTGGGGTTAGGTGCACTTTAACTAGTGACAAT
>JAHPZR010017950.1:2500-10000 GCA_019787425.1 Platygyra sinensis | reverse complement strand
AAACGTCAAGTCAAATGAACAAGTTCAATATGTTTATCACTGCTGTTTGTGTCTTATTTTTGATCAAATTACGATGGCCTAAGAACAAAAGTATTTACAATATAGTGTTATTGAGTCTAGAGATCAAGATAGTCACGAGTAGACCAACCTATCACGTCCAACTTTAGCGTGGAGGAAGGAGAGAGAAAAATTCTAGTCGCACTTGAAATCATGGCGCCGGCAGAATTGTCAACCATGTTGAAACCTTTTTTACGCAGAAGCCAGAAAAGTCAGTGGAAAAACTATACAGTCGAACCACTGTGAAAGCCAATTCGTTCCGGGTTGGACAGATTTTTTTCTGGTTCCCTTCAAAGAAAGCTGTTTTCCATTATTCGGATAGGTATTCGAGCCGGCAAGCGAAGCTCTAGATCCATCACTAAAAGATCGTGCGCGACAGGGATTGATTTCTTTCACAAAGCACAAGCGTCCAATTTCCAACGAAGACGTTGGAGTCCTCTACGCAGCAAATCAGCTTGGTCTGAATGCTCCAGAAAGTTTTACAAATTCGGCATAGTTTAACAACATTCTCTACTTCTCTACTTCGGAAAAGAGAGGCCGTGAAAACCAACGCGAGATGAAACCCGGTCACCTCAGCTCAAAAGAACAAGCCAGTTGAAGTAAAAACCCGCGTATAAGAACTTGGGTTTTAAGAACCTGTTAGGCTAAAATTTTTATTTTAAGCCCCCTCAACATAAGAACCTATTTAGGCTAAAATCTTAAGTTAGGCTCTTATCAGTGGGGTTGCTGTAAAACTGTATAGGTAGAAACTGCTGAATTAGATCATCATCTATTTAAAAGTAACTTCGCATAACTTGTTTTTCTTTCAAGCTTAAGTAACATGTTGTATGTCTATTGTGTTTGCCATTCAAATAATTCCCCAAGTATTTTCAGGTATTGTACTCTATTACAGTATTAAAGAAAGCTTTCTGACCATCTCCGACTGCTCTGTGGTACAAATAAATGATTTATACTGTATTATGAGATGATATTTATAATGTATATAGCATATTCAGATGAAATTCATATGAAATATAAGAACCTATTTTAAGAACCTTGGTAGCCTAAATTTGCTTTAAGTACCATTTCTATAAGAACCTATTCACGCTAAATTGAAAAATCCAGGTTCTTATACGCGGGTTTTTCTGTACTTCATCTCAAGCGAGAGGGCGACGAAAAACCAGTCCACCTTCAAGTGCTC
This sequence comes from Platygyra sinensis, assembly GCA_019787425.1. Lineage (NCBI taxonomy): Eukaryota > Metazoa > Cnidaria > Anthozoa > Scleractinia > Merulinidae > Platygyra > Platygyra sinensis. The sequence continues at coordinate 8,763 of JAHPZR010017950.1, read as the reverse complement.
CAGATTTTAAACATTCTCACGGTGTTTCACAGATGTAAATTCTGAGACTGAAACACATTTTTTTTCTAGTAAAGTTTTTGAACAGTACGTCGGAACATGTGAACCAATTAAAAGCGCCAAGTTTTCGAGTTTTTGACCCAAAGGGCGTTACGGGAATTAATTTGTCATGACAGCTTGTCAAATTTGGTCCAATCAAAGTGGAAATAAACTTAGTTAAACCAATCAAATTTACTTTGCTTCCCCACGTCAATCACGCGCATTTGCCATCAGATCACCACTGGTTCAAATGAAAATTAGTTATAAAATAAATAAACCCCTTTCTGGCTTGCTGGTATGTCGGTTGATAATGTCCTTGGCTGAGAGATTATTTAAGATTAAGAGTCGGTTATTTTTAGCGTTTAGGCCCAGTCTCGAAAGTAGCAGGAAGCGTGATTTGTCCAAGTTTAAACGAGGGTTATGATCGCGTCAATAAAAGAAAGCCAAGTCCCAGAAAAGTAAGTCCATCATGATTCACAAAATGGCTGCTCAATCTTTGAATCGAACTGAATGGAAGTCGCCTTTAAACTTCCATTAAGGTTGCTGGAGTGATTTGTTGTTATTCGTTTTCACGATCACTAAAAACACAAGTAAAATGTTTGTTCTCCAACTTTTATTAGGGACCTTTAGAACCGACAGTTCTTAAAGCGACGGCGACGTCGGTGGACGAAAGAGGCTGAGGCGAGGACGGCGTTGTTACCGCCAAAAAACGGGAAGTAACGTAAAAGTTAGTGCGCAAGTGCGACCTAAGAATTTCATCGTCCTCCTCTCGTCGACAACGTCAAAAGGATTAGTTCCACGTCCACTGCCTGAGAGAAACGAATTTACTATCGTTTGTCATAGCTTTTAACTGGTTGGAGATTATATTCTTTTGTGTGGCTGTTTTGAATACCTCTGTTCGATTTGTTGACGGCAAAATAGACTTAAACAGTTTTCTTCTCTCACACAGAAGCGAAAGCTATCAAAACAAGTCAGGCGGAATAAAACCACCGCGCAAGCGGGGCCAAGTGGCTGAACTTTATTTAAGCGGTATATTTAAAACACCCGCCAGGGACTCGTGTTTTCTACATTTAGCTCATGTCCTGAAATGCCCTTCATGTTTTATCACAGTGTAATACACGGCTTAGTCTTCTTTACTTATTGAAGTATTAGTATTACACCGAAAACATGATTATGTTTTTATGAAACTGTCCGGAAATAATTTTAGAATCTTACACTTTGTACTGGATTCAGTTTGCTAGAAGGCTTTCTCAAAAGCAGCGAAGGATTTTAGCATGTAGCATGCTGCAATGGTGTGTTTACTCTAAACTCTAATGTTCTGTGAATCTATTTCCAAAATATTTAATTTTAGCCGTACAGCTGAAAAAACATTAACCATGCAAGCGACAACGATGCCGTTTCCGCGTCGATTACCGATCACTCGAACTTTGTGTCTGATTGTAAACAAAATGCAGGCGCGTTTAAAACATAGGCACGCAAAGGGTGCAAGAGTTATGTTTTTGTGTGAACTGAAAGGTTTCGGAGAGAAGAATTTTGGAGGACGTGGAAACAGCAGCCGATAATTTGTAAGCTCCAATTTAATTTATTCCCATTGCCTGATTTCATACCGTGAGGGACTAGGTACGAGTCTGTTAATTATGGGATTAGCAACTATTGATCCCCATAGTCAGAAAGAGCACACCGAGATTCATAAAATCCCAAGTTTGGTGTTAATCAGGCTAGTCTTGACTGAGATACAGGCATTTAAAAACGTAAAAAAATTACAAAGAAATGTATGGAAATCCGGCCAAATCGCGGACAAATGTCCGCGATTTGGCCGGATTTCCATACATTTCTTTGTAATTTTTTTACGTTTTTAAATGCCTGTATCTCAGTCAAGACTAGCCTGATTAACACCAAACTTGGGATTTTATGAATCTCGGTGTGCTCTTTCTGACTATGGGGATCAATAGTTGCTAATCCCATAATTAACAGACTCGTACCTAGTCCCTCACGGTATGAAATCAGGCAATGGGAATAAATTAAATTGGAGCTTACAAATTATCGGCTGCTGTTTCCACGTCCTCCAAAATTCTTCTCTCCGAAACCTTTCAGTTCACACAAAAACATAACTCTTGCACCCTTTGCGTGCCTATGTTTTAAACGCGCCTGCATTTGTTTACAATCAGACCACAAAGTTCGAGTGATCGGTAATCGACGCGGGAAACGGCATCGTTGTCGCTTGCATGGTTAATGTTTTTTCAGCTGTACGGCTAAAATTAAATATTTTGGAAATAGATTCACAGAACATTAGAGTTTAGAGTAAACACACCATTGCAGCATGCTACATGCTAAAATCCTTCGCTGCTTTTGAGAAAGCCTTCTAGCAAACTGAATCCAGTACAAAGTGTAAGATTCTAAAATTATTTCCGGACAGTTTCATAAAAACATAATCATGTTTTCGGTGTAATACTAATACTTCAATAAGTAAAGAAGACTAAGCCGTGTATTACACTGTGATAAAACATGAAGGGCATTTCAGGACATGAGCTAAATGTAGAAAACACGAGTCCCTGGCGGGTGTTTTAAATATACCGCTTAAATAAAGTTCAGCCACTTGGCCCCGCTTGCGCGGTGGTTTTATTCCGCCTGACTTGTTTTGATAGCTTTCGCTTCTGTGTGAGAGAAGAAAACTGTTTAAGTCTATTTTGCCGTCAACAAATCGAACAGAGGTATTCAAAACAGCCACACAAAAGAATATAATCTCCAACCAGTTAAAAGCTATGACAAACGATAGTAAATTCGTTTCTCTCAGGCAGTGGACGTGGAACTAATCCTTTTGACGTTGTCGACGAGAGGAGGACGATGAAATTCTTAGGTCGCACTTGCGCACTAACTTTTACGTTACTTCCCGTTTTTTGGCGGTAACAACGCCGTCCTCGCCTCAGCCTCTTTCGTCCACCGACGTCGCCGTCGCTTTAAGAACTGTCGGTTCTAAAGGTCCCTAATAAAAGTTGGAGAACAAACATTTTACTTGTGTTTTTAGTGATCGTGAAAACGAATAACAACAAATCACTCCAGCAACCTTAATGGAAGTTTAAAGGCGACTTCCATTCAGTTCGATTCAAAGATTGAGCAGCCATTTTGTGAATCATGATGGACTTACTTTTCTGGGACTTGGCTTTCTTTTATTGACGCGATCATAACCCTCGTTTAAACTTGGACAAATCACGCTTCCTGCTACTTTCGAGACTGGGCCTAAACGCTAAAAATAACCGACTCTTAATCTTAAATAATCTCTCAGCCAAGGACATTATCAACCGACATACCAGCAAGCCAGAAAGGGGTTTATTTATTTTATAACTAATTTTCATTTGAACCAGTGGTGATCTGATGGCAAATGCGCGTGATTGACGTGGGGAAGCAAAGTAAATTTGATTGGTTTAACTAAGTTTATTTCCACTTTGATTGGACCAAATTGACAAGCTGTCATGAACAAATTAATTCCCGTAACGCCCTTTGGGTCAAAAAACTCGAAAACTTGGCGCTTTTAATTGGTTCACATGTTCCGACGTACTGTTCAAAAACTTTACTAGAAAAAAAATGTGTTTCAGTCTCAGAATTTACATCTGTGAAACACCGTGAGAATGTTTAAAATCTGGAGCACTTGAAGGTGGACTGGTTTTTCGTCGCCCTCTCGCTTGAGATGAAGTACAGAAAAACCCGCGTATAAGAACCTGGATTTTTCAATTTAGCGTGAATAGGTTCTTATAGAAATGGTACTTAAAGCAAATTTAGGCTACCAAGGTTCTTAAAATAGGTTCTTATATTTCATATGAATTTCATCTGAATATGCTATATACATTATAAATATCATCTCATAATACAGTATAAATCATTTATTTGTACCACAGAGCAGTCGGAGATGGTCAGAAAGCTTTCTTTAATACTGTAATAGAGTACAATACCTGAAAATACTTGGGGAATTATTTGAATGGCAAACACAATAGACATACAACATGTTACTTAAGCTTGAAAGAAAAACAAGTTATGCGAAGTTACTTTTAAATAGATGATGATCTAATTCAGCAGTTTCTACCTATACAGTTTTACAGCAACCCCACTGATAAGAGCCTAACTTAAGATTTTAGCCTAAATAGGTTCTTATGTTGAGGGGGCTTAAAATAAAAATTTTAGCCTAACAGGTTCTTAAAACCCAAGTTCTTATACGCGGGTTTTTACTTCAACTGGCTTGTTCTTTTGAGCTGAGGTGACCGGGTTTCATCTCGCGTTGGTTTTCACGGCCTCTCTTTTCCGAAGTAGAGAAGTAGAGAATGTTGTTAAACTATGCCGAATTTGTAAAACTTTCTGGAGCATTCAGACCAAGCTGATTTGCTGCGTAGAGGACTCCAACGTCTTCGTTGGAAATTGGACGCTTGTGCTTTGTGAAAGAAATCAATCCCTGTCGCGCACGATCTTTTAGTGATGGATCTAGAGCTTCGCTTGCCGGCTCGAATACCTATCCGAATAATGGAAAACAGCTTTCTTTGAAGGGAACCAGAAAAAAATCTGTCCAACCCGGAACGAATTGGCTTTCACAGTGGTTCGACTGTATAGTTTTTCCACTGACTTTTCTGGCTTCTGCGTAAAAAAGGTTTCAACATGGTTGACAATTCTGCCGGCGCCATGATTTCAAGTGCGACTAGAATTTTTCTCTCTCCTTCCTCCACGCTAAAGTTGGACGTGATAGGTTGGTCTACTCGTGACTATCTTGATCTCTAGACTCAATAACACTATATTGTAAATACTTTTGTTCTTAGGCCATCGTAATTTGATCAAAAATAAGACACAAACAGCAGTGATAAACATATTGAACTTGTTCATTTGACTTGACGTTTCGTATGTACTCTACATACATTTTCAAAAGTAACCGTTGAAATTTAAAACAGCTATTTATATATAACAAAGCGGGTGAGGGGACTGGAACCTAGATTAAGCAAACAGTTATCATTGTAAGATAAAAGAGACGTTATTTATTCAAGAACTTCAACCAGCTTTCAACGTCATCGTCGGAAGTGAAAGGCTGATGCTTTATTAATCTATTATTTTTTTAATATATATTTTATATTTTACTGTTAAGTATTTGCTTAATCTAGGTTCCAGTCCCCTCACCCGCTTTGTTATATATAAATAGCTGTTTTAAATTTCAACGGTTACTTTTGAAAATGTATGTAGAGTACCATACGAAACGTCAAGTCAAAATGAACAAGTTCAATATGTTTATCACTGCTGTTTGTGTCTTATTTTTGATCAATAACACCAGCTTGGTTTCCCTCTTCGTTAAATAAGAGAAAAGAAAAGTTTAAATTTTTGTGCTGACTATGTTTCTCCTCGACGGAAACAATCGGAGGAGAAATATCGACGCGGGCGGGGGGTTATTGCGTGATAACTGTCCGGTGATTTACATCACGTGACATAAAGTAGCCAATAAAATCACACGAAAATTAATGGGTGGGTTCAAGAGACTATGAGGGTGAGAGAACCATCCCCCATACATGGGCCTCTTCCAATTATAATCTTTTTCAATCTAATTTTAGCGCGTGGTCAACCGCGAGGCTATTTTAGGAAAGACACCTGATTGGCCAATTTAAATGATGCAATAACATTGAGGTTTACTTGTCAGCAGCCAAAGCGCCTATAAATGTGAACCAGTCATGCAGAGAAATGACCCAAGGGAATGACAAGACTGATATCCGAAGAAAAAATCAGGATAAACACATAGAAGATAATTTTCCTGCCTAGCACTTTCAAAATGCTTTCCAGATAGTACTCTTTCAGGGTCTCTCTCGATCCTAACGAAGTTTTAGTTCCAGAGACGCCCCTCTCTCGTCGCGGACATCCAAACTCTGGTAAATATTACACAGCAATTTCGAAATAAAATATGCAAACATTTGCACCGGGATTTTCGGACCGAAAGTTCTAACAAACGCGAAACAAGTATTGAGCTGGTCTGCGCTTTAAATAACCATTCGGAGAGATGTTTTTCGATTTAATCCGTTCAGTACTTTTCGAGAAACGACTTTCGTGCGTGTTTACAGAAATGCAGTTCAAGTTAGCAGCCAAGGCATGGCGTTTCTTGGGAATATAGTCATGCAGAGAAATCACAAGATTTACCATGTGTTTTCGAAGGAAACTTAGGTTAAACTAACTATGGTTAAACACATAGAAGATAATTTCCTGCCTAGCAC
>JAHPZR010017947.1:5000-15000 GCA_019787425.1 Platygyra sinensis | reverse complement strand
TGTATTCATATAAGCTCTCGAACTTTTAAATTTTATTTTAAGACTTATAATAGATCACATTTTAACGTCTGGAAATCTTGCACCTCTAACCTACGAGTCACGAATATAAATAAGAAAAAATGTCCCAACCAAGTGTGGATCTGACCTTGTTTTCATATTATTTTCATTCCGCCGCTCAGAGCAAATCGGGCTATTTAAAGTTTTCAAAACATTGGCACACTTGGGATACTTAAGAGAACTTACATGCAAGATTGCTTAAAAATGCCTTCCGTACACTAACTACTTTTTTCTTGACAAGTTCGTAGCAGCTTGGTATGAGTGCAAATAGTTAGGCTACTCCATGGCCAGTGTTTGAACAAGGAGACTTTTAAACGAGAAGCTTAGCAAGAGTGTTACGACTTCAGAGAAAAACGTTTCCCATCGTTAACCTAGAAAGCGAGAAAGAAAGCTCGCCAAATACATCTGAATTGTCGAGGGTATTTAACAAGAAGTAGTTTAGTGTAGGGTCGATTGAACTAAGTCAGTTTCCCATTATTGTGTGTGTAATTTTGAAGGATGGAAACCGATTTATTGATTTGGTTGTTAACTGCAAAGTTATTGTATTATTTAATTGTTGCACCGACGTCAAGGGGTCTACTGGATATCTCTATTGACTCAGAATACTAATTAAATTGTATATTTTGACTTTCGATACCCCATGGAGAGGTTTTTTGGTGTTTCCAGACAACCCAAATTCTCTTTTAATATAAGAACTCATTGCCCAACGAAAGGAAACACAACTATTGGTGTTTGGGACCATCAATAACATGGCAGCTACGACAGCCGTTTGACGCCCAATAGCTAAAAACCTCCACGATAATTAATAAAATAGGCAAAATTTGGGTAAATGTTTACACGAACAATGTCAAAAAAAACCCCCACTTTTAGGCAAATGTTTACCTAAAAATCTCAAGTAGTCTCTTCAATGCGAACACTCACATTAGTCATCCACTCGTGTACTTGAAAACATTCGTCAGTGCGTTATTTCGATGTTACAAGAAAAAGCTTTAACTTAAACAGGGATTCTTGGGCCGTAGTTTGATAGTAAAATTGCCAGATATCAGTAGATATCAGCAAGAAACGGGCATATCTCTAAGTATTTTAAATATCAGATAATATTTCTAAACTAATGCCTATTCTGTTATTCTTAGTTTCTCAATGCTTTCCACGCATTGTTCTGTTTTCTGATAATACAATGTTCGTGGCTAGTCTTTAAAAGCTCGTTTTGAACCGGCCCAGGGACTCATCAGAGAGCTTTCTACCCTGCTTTGTTTTGTTTATTAGTATATCCAATAAACAAAATATAATATCTGTAATATCTAGTGATATAAGTATATCTAATAAATCATTCGCCATATCCTGCGCTGAAACCGTACGAGTGTTTAATTATCTACTATAGTAACATTCAGTCTTTTCTGACCTTAACCAGAGCCAAGTGATCTATAGCCTCCCACGCAGACGGACAAGCCTAAGAACGTTTCGTGGGAAGGCTAAGTGATATAGAGAAGTTAAATTTGTGTATACGAAGAGAAGGGGAAGGCTCTTTTTTCTTCTTCAAGAGAATTAATTGAATAATTTAACTTTCTTTTCCATACATTACAAGGCAAGTTTTTCACTGGCGTTATCGAGCGGTATCTGTACGTGAAACACTACGTTGAAGGCTTTCTCGCCGTAACAAGACTTTTTGTTATAGAGAATGTGACTCATGTAGGAGTCACTTCACACCTCTCCGCTTGATTCACACCACACAATTATTCTGAAACATTTATAGCAATAGATGTATGACAGCGATGGGTTCGCTCGGAGGGAAAAGTTTCCACTTCGAATCTAGCACTGAGACAACTGATTAGAGCGTGGTTAATAATGAGAAATTTTACTTAACTGAGAGAACACAAACCACGCGAAAAATTTCTTTGCCTCAGCTATCACCTTAGAATTCGCGGCAGGTCTGGCTCGGAAAATAAGGCTAGCAATTGCTTTCTCAGAAGAAGTCTATCAAATACGTTTTATCGTTCATCGAAGCATTTTTAAATATAGTTGTCTTGAGTTATTGTGCCTTACGAGTGAAGTAATAATAATTTAAGCCGGGGACTGAGCCAAACGGTTAAAACGGGTTCGACGGAGCGCACCTTCCGACACTAGGGGCGGAACTAGCCTTTAAGCCATTAAGCACTGGCTGAACAAGAATTTCTCTAAATAATTGATTAGTAGCCAAAAGGCATATTCTCTTTTCTGCTAGTTCAACAGCGAATCACTGCTAATCATCGTTTTATTTCCAAAAGCAAAAATAATGACTTAATTTCAATCTATACATGAAAATATTCTTAACGTTTATAACAAAGCAGACTTTGAAGTAGTTTGCGCACGAAAATTTAGTTCACTGTTTTTTTAAATTTATTTTTGGACGCTGGCAAAAATTTCATATACGAACTTACGCTGTACATTTGGGCTTAAATGGAATAAAATGGCTAGCTGCCGCTCCTGGAAACCTTAGAAGTGCTTACATGTTGACGTTTAAATCACTATAACAGTAAAAAAAGTGTTACCTTTCTCAGGAGCTTCTCAAGTTCTAATGTTGAAAAAAGGATCGATGTCCTCAATGATGAACACTCCACTGAGTTGGAAATAAATTGTCAGTCTTTTGTGTCGCTTTGAAAAAATTTGCCGCATAAAAACCTCAATCGCTTAGTGACAAGACGAATGGGGAAAGAATGTAAAGTAAATCAAAAGACATGGAAATCAGTAAGACTTTGAGCTTCTTAGAAAATTCTTCAGGTATATTTCAAGGACGTTCAACTGCGCAGATAAATCAATTCATACGCCCCTCCATTAAAAGCAAAATCCAACAGCGAAATGCCGATTTTTGGAATCGCAAGAGAGGAAACGAAAATAAAAAAAAAACACAGTAATTCAAGAAATCAGGGCTCAAAATCCTGAGATATTCCAGGGTATTAGAAAGGATTCTTAAGGATGAGGTTCTGATCTATGCCTTCCTATTTCGATGCTGTTAAAATTATAACTTTTTCTTATAAAGACTTATTTTTTTGTCATTAACCGATCCTTCAAAAGGAAACTTGAGGTTATTCATATTCCACTAAGCATCATCATTCGGGAATTCCAGCTTTATTTACCGTTACCTTGGTTAATTTTCTTGCGGGCACTAATCGAGAGAATGAAATAAATGTGTATCTAGTTCTAGCTCTTCCTGAACTAGTGATTCTAGATTCTATGACCAATCAAGATTTTGTTATGTAATTTTTAAGCTTAACTATGATTTGGACATTGTAACACGGTGTCTGATTGAAATTTAAATTTTTTATCATTCGCACTTTGCATAAGGTGAACAGAAAAGTGTTCATACCACAAATAACACAATGGTGTCTCCTTGAATATGTCTGGATACGAGAGCAAGTACAGTTAATGAGATGGAAACTAGGCGACCCAAAATTTAGAAAGGTCAACTCAAGAAGTTGAATTGTGCTATTTTTTTTTCTTGTATAACACTTATACTGTGAAAAATTTTTAACAACTTTTACTTTTAAGCTAGTATAATTGCTGTCGCAGTGAGTGAGCCTGAAGCGAACGAACGAAGGTAGCTCTTTAATCTGAAGACGTTTTGCGAAAAGCGCAAGGGAATTGCGAAAGAAGTTTATAGAGATCTAAGACAACCTCCGTGATGAGAACCAAGTCAGTTCGAAGTTGAACTGGGTCGAGGTCTCTCTCCTCCGCAGAGGCTTCCTATGGGAAATAGTTAATAATATGCGAGTGTGAGGGCGTGCGAAGTAATTGAATAAAAGTGTGAGTGGGAGAGCGCGCGGGGAGCGATGGGATTCCCCGCGCGCTTCCTTTTTTCCCCTCTCCCCAGCCCTCGAACTACCAGCCTACGGTCAAAGCAGCCACGCAAGAGGCCTCTGCGGACGAGAGAGGTTCCCTATAATCATAGCGAGAGGATCCGGTATTTCTGTTTTGTCAAGGTATGCAGCTGAGTAGTGCTGTAATCCAACAAGTTAAATAAACCATTTTGTTACTGTTTTTTACAACCCGCCCTGCATTGACACTCCTTACATCCTTCTTACCTTCAGCAGCATTTTATACCATTTAGCTAAACTAATCATTAAGTTTTAATCAGTAGAAACAAAGATTATAACTTTTATATTACTCACGTTATTGTATTTTGGTCAGCCGTGACCTGGGAATAGTTAGTAAAAATCTAAACCTGAAAAACTTTTAGTGACTGTGTATAGCGTCGAAAGTTAAAACTGTATGTGAACTGCGCATGTTATTACTATTAGCCTAAAATTCAGAAATTGTCAGTTCTCAAGATGACAGAGAGGTGGTGTGGTTGTCCCCGGGCTTTAAAAGAACCGTCTGAAGTGAATTATAGTGGTAGCAGCAGCAGTGTTTTTGTAATCAGTTGAACTGTTGTGAGCCAGAGAAAAGAGACTGAAATACTGAGCCAAGCTTGATGAGTGCGTTGGAGTAATAGCTAATTCCCCACTGACGTTGCCTCACCATTTTATAATCTAAGCCTATGTTGCCCATTCGTAATCTCCTGACAACAGTGGTCAATGTCTGGGACGATCGAAAAAGGAGGTAGGCAACGAGCGGGGTCTAAGAGAGAAAAAAGAGAGGGCTCATAGCTCACTGACAGAGAGTCTGGAACAGGCTTAGTCTCGAACAGTTTCGGAAGTTTTGTTCCCAAATCTCTATGCCGGCCTAAAAGTGCAGTGGCAAACCTTTAAAAGCCATCTTTTTCAGTGTAAGAGTTACAGGAGTCGGCAGTACGTGAGTGGTAACGCCAACTAGCAAAATGCCTATTTTGACAAGTTAGGCCTGTTTACAAGGAGGTAGGGTAGCCCCTACTGCCAGGGTAACCCTAACAAGAGGGTTATAAGATAGCCGGGTTTGCATGTACAAGCAAACATTACAGGTAGGGTAACCCTACTGCCCGAGACAACTTTACGCTTGTTACGCTTTGGTTCCCTTGTAAGTAAAGCACAAACACATAACAAAACTGGAAAATAACTTATTTCCAAAGCAAAAAATATGACAAATTGTGAAAGAACTTGATGTTTTCTGGGTCATAATTCGCTGATTTTGCCGGTACTGTGATCATATTTAGCCTTTTGAAGCCAAAATAGAATTGTCCCAGGTAGGCGAGTTGTCCCTAGCAGAGCATTTACAAGGCGCTAGGGTAACCCTAGCAGTCAGCTATGGTTACCTTAGAGCTAGTTTAATCCTGGCTGTCTTGTAAATGTGCCGTTGAAAATAAGAAGAAATGTGCGAGTGCCAGGGTAATCTTCTTGCTTAAAAAATTAAGGTGGCTGAACACAGTTTTTGATACCTCTGTTTCATTTACATTTTTCTCTAAAACCCTTGATCCTTTGGTCACCAAAAATGGCAGCAAGCAAGTTAACAACACAAACTTCAACTTTTGATAATTAAGCTGACGTATGTACCGTTGCCATGGCAACATGATCAAATATAAACAGGTGTTTAAAATCGGTTTTGTTTATTTGCAGAAAATCTAGTCATTAGATTTTCTTTATAATTTGCATGCAACAAGCTTGTAACGATACTCACAAGTTAGCGCTATTTTAATAATAATTTAACAAACAGATCTTTAATTATCCCTCTTTGAAGGTTCACTGGCATATCTTGAATTTCCTTTGTTAAAGTTCAATTTTTTTTCAATCCTCCAGTTACTTATTTCCTAAAGTATTTTCGTGCCAAATTTCGTGAAATTCTAATGAGTGGTTCTCGAGAAATAAGCGCCTCCGAGAAGTCAATTTTTCACTCAATCGTACTTTTTTCGACTTACTACGCATGCGCTGCATTTAACTGGGTTCTTTTAGCAACAAAGAAATAGCAGAGCTGAGTTCTTTGCATCGTTACCTTTCTAACATACCTTTGTAATAAAAGAGTAAAGTCATCAATTCAATACATTGTGTTCATTTGTGAAGAAAAAAATAGTACAGATAGCGCAGACATTGAGCAAATAAAATGATCGCTCTATTTATGCCATGTTTGTTTTTATGCAATACTTGCGCGCGCGCTGAATCGCGTTAGTAAGAACGCCCGTCAAAACTGTGTTCGGCCACCTTAACCTTAGCACTAGGGTTACCCTACCCGCTTGTAAACAGGGCCTTAGCATCCTGTGGGATTTGAAACGCATATTTTCTGAAAAGACTTACTCGGAGGGCCGGTGACAAGAAGAGAATGGGAAATGAAGAGGTCAATTACAACCCTCCAGCCAATCTGTTATCAAACTGCAGGACTAATAGGCCCTTTGCAGTTTACGATCACATGGTACAAAAACCGCCATGCTGGAGAGCAAACTGCCCACTGGGACCTCCAAAACAAAGCAACTTAACTATAAGCTAAATATTCTTTTGTTTTGGATATCCCAGTGAGCGGTTTGCTCCCCAGCATGGCGGTTTTTGTACCATGTGATCGTAAACTGCAAAGGGCCTACTGATCTCTGAAACAAAGTTCTTCGTATGTTTTTGTTGGCTAGTTTGGAGGTTGACCTTGCCGAAAACCTGGGAAAATACAAAATGTATATATAAACATAAACCAAAAGATGTGAATGGAACCTTCCAACATAAACCGAAGCTTGTTTGTTTTCTTCTTTGATATTGGCCAGGCTTCTTAACCAAAAATGCATAAGATCCTTAATTGACCCGAATTTTTATGGGTCAACTGGACAGGGTTATGGAGAAAGAAAGAAAGAAAGAAAGTTTGGCAAAAATGCTTTTCTTTAACTATTTTCCTCTACCAACTTTGCAAAATAGATCTTCAATGTTGGTGGTGCAGTATTACATGTAATTCACTGGGGCTTCAGTAGTTAGTTCAAAACTACATCTTATTTTACATCTACATAAATGTAATCTGCAAAGGGATTTACTAATCATGGGATGCAAAAGAGAGAAAAAAAACCCGATAGTTACACCATGCCATAGAGAATATAGCCTGCATTGCAGACAAACTAAACCCTGTACCGGGGTTTAGTTTGTCTGTAACTCAGGCTATAGAGAGTACAGCCAATCAGAATGCAGGAAAGCTGTTGCATATTCTCCAGTATTCCACTGATGAATCAGTTTAGTTTAACTGTATCACACTCAACCTTCCCATCTGACCGCTATATTTTCTATGGCATGGTATAAAATAGTTTTTTTAAGATAACTGCAGAAATTCTCGCGCGCTCATTGCTAATTTTTATTGTCAATAAGCGGCCAGACACATAAAATCATAATTTATGCGATGCGTCAATGTTTAAGAGCGGACAATTTGACAGTTTGTTATCGTAAAAAACAAATTAATGTCAGTTTTTTGTGTCTGTCCTGTATTGACAATGAATTTCGTCATAACATTGTCAAAGTAGTCTGTGGATTCACTTAACCTGAGTATCAGGCTTTTCTTTCTCGCGGGGAAGGAGAAGGAAGCAACCGGCAAAGAAAAGCCTGACACAAGGGTCTTTATTGCAGTCTTCCACCTCCTCATGGCGTGACAAGCGTCAGTGTACGCATTAGCCAATCAGAATTATTTCCGGCTGTCATGTCTACTTTGCATAAATTTTGCGTGCATCAAAGATAACAACGGCGGTTGTTTTCAATTTCGTTCGGGTTTCCGAGAATATTTGCACAATTTGCCTCGAAAATTTTCACACAGAATATGGAAAGTGTGTCGCCACAGTGCCGCTGTTTGCTGAAACTTTTAACAAAGAGGTTTCTAATGTTTTGTGTGAAAAACCTATCATTCTTGTGGAATTATTGCTTGAGTTGAGAATTGTTGTCATTCAAGATAGTGAAGATGGCGAAAGGACTGTTTGCAAAAAATGCGCTAGGAAAAAAGTGAATTGCTACAGAATGTTCGCCGAGTTACGGGAGGCATTGGCGAGTGGTAGGGCACTCGAGAAAGGCGAAAAACTTATAGCTTCAAGCTGCTTCAAGATCAAGCGCTCCCGGCCACAAATACCTTCGACAACCTGTCCTGTTCGATCGAGGCTAGCGATCTCGCAACTGAAGTGACTCCAAAGGCAAGCAGCCGACTTGTGAAAATGAAGTTAAAGGAGCTCAACGAAGACCCTCACCGCTGAACAAAGAGAGCTCTGTTTTCTGACCAATACTTAGCGCTGGACGATGAAATAACCAGTCTGATATCCCGAGCCGACAAAAACCTGAGGAGGAAATCTTTTCGTTTGACAGCAGGCTTTCGAGGCACAATTTCTGTTCTCTCTTTTTAGTTCAATTCCAGGGAAGAACTGTAGAGCGACTTCAAGAGCCGTTTTGAAGTCGTCGCTTTCCATAATCACAAAGAAATAAATATCTAGCGAAGTTTTCGTTCTCGTCGAGATCAGTTCACAGAATACGCCAGTATGAAATTTTTATTTCCGGTGGTATGACGTCAGGGTGCATTGTAAATTATCCAATCAGCGCAACGTCCAGAATCTGGACGTACGACATAAGCCAATAAAAACGTTTGTGTCAGGCCTTTCTCTTCAATTCCTCCCTACCCCTACCCTCTTGCTAAGAAAGGCCTGTTACTCAGGTTAGGATTCACTTGGCTATGGCCTCGTGGATCCACAGCTACTTTGACAATGTTATGACGAAATTCATGATCAGTAACAGGACAGACATATGAAAAACTGAAGTCACTTTGTTAAATGCAACCCTTAGTTGTGGTATACTGTGGAATACCCCTCTCATCATTTGTATTAATTTTCTGGTATGCACACGAGCCTTTCTAGTGTAAATGTAACTGAATCACCGGTGGGATATAAATGGGACAAGACTTGCCCTTAACACCTCAACATTCAGTTGGTCTATCACTCCAGCAGTAACCCACTAGTGTTAAGGTATAGACAGTTCAGTAACTTTCAACTCAAATAAGTTCTGATATAATGCCTGTTTGAAAACATCTCCCAAATCTGAGAATTCTATGCGCAGGCTAATTCAGTAAATTTCAAAACCACACAAGAGTTGTAAAGTAACTTTTTTATTATTATTATCTGATCCCTTTGGATTCAACTACAGGCAATTTATGCTGCAGTAGTTTGACGTGGTCCAACACCTCCTGGACGTTGTCCCTGGGGTTGTCAGGCTAGAATAGGAAAAAGAAAAAAAGTTAAGGAGGGCTTAATAGTTATTATGTAGTGAAAGGAGCCTGTTCTTCTCCCCTCTCCAATTATGTTCCTTCCCTCTTGGAGAGGAACATAGAACCTGGATAATATTCCAAAAAGTACTCTTACCCTGCGTGGGAACCTTGGAGGAGGGACCCTGATTTTCCTGTTTTCTTTGGAGCGATTCCTGACGACCTTGGAGTGGATTGCACAGCTAACACAGTAGTGAAGCTTGACATACAGTTTGGGAAGAGGGTAGACTGTAGAGAAAATGTCAAGTGAGAACCCAAGAAAAATTCCTATGGACTTGTCTTATATTATTTTAGTCTTGATACTTTCTTTCATTAGTACACATGCCAAGACAAAATTTATGTCCAGTGACTTTCTTTCGTTAATGAATTTCTGTCAACAAGGGTGGTTTATCCTGAGAGAAATTCAAGGCAAATTCATTTGGAATTAAGAGAGTATATTTATGTACAATGCCAGTTATTTTTCATACCCAGGTGTACATATGACAGAGAGTTGTAACCTCAGCATGAACTTACATATTTAGCGTGTAAACAACTACCCTGCGAGCAGTTGGTTTCTCCTACATGTACACCTAACAAGAGAGAAACCACTGCGAACAATGGTCTACTTTTCCATCAAGCATGGATGAGTTTGTCACACCCCACACGATGCATTTGATGTCAATTTCATTTGTCAATATATTAATTTTTCACTGGGAGTGTTTCAGTACAAAGAAAGCAAATTGCTTGCCAAAAACACTGACAAAAGAATGATCCAAACCTTCCACGAAGTATTGTATCTATAATCTACTTTGTGGTCTAAAGTAAGGCT
>JAHPZR010017946.1:15000-16086 GCA_019787425.1 Platygyra sinensis | reverse complement strand
GCCTTTTAAGCCATTAAGCACTGACTGAACAAGAATTTCTCTAAATAATTGATTTAGCAGCCAAAGGCCATATTCTCTTTTTCATGCTGTTCAACAGCGAATCACTGCTACATCATCGTTTTATTTCCAAAAGCAAAAATAATAACTTAATTTCAATCTTATACATGAAAATATTCTTAACGTTTATTAACAAAGCAGAACTTTGAAGTAGTTTGCGCACGAAAATCTAGTTCACTCAGTGTTTTTTTTAAATTTATTTTTGGACGCTGGAAAAATTTCATATACGACTTACGCTGTACAATTTGGCTTAAATGGAATAAAATGGCTAGCTGCGCCCCTGGAAGCCGTTAGAAGTGCTTAGATGTTGACGTTTAAATCACTATAACAGTAAAAAAAATGTTACCTTTCTCAGGAGCTTCTCAAGTTCTGATGTTGAAAAAAGGATCGATGTCCTCAATGATGAACACTCCTCTGAGTTGGAAATAAATTGTCAGTCTTTTGTGTCGCTTTGAAATAAATTTGCCGCATAAAAACCTCAATCTCTTAGTGACAAGACGAATGGGGAAAGAATGTAAAGTAAATCAAAAGACATGAAATCAGTAAGACTTTGAGCTTCTTAGAAAATTCTTCAGGCGTATATTTCAAGGACGTTCAAACTGCGCAGATAAATCAATTCATACGCTCCTCCATTAAACCAAAATCCACAGCGAAATGCCGAGTTTTTGGATCTGCAAGAGAGGAAACGAAAATAAAAAAAAAACAGGGTAATTCAAGAAATCAGGGCTCAAAATCCTGAGATATTCCAGGATATTAGAAAGGATTCTTAAGGAGAGGTTTCTGATCTATGCCTTCCTATTTCGATGCTGTTAAAATTATAACTTTTTCTTATAAAGACTTATTTTTTGTCATTAACCGATCCTTTAAAAGGAAACTTGAGTTTATTCATATTTCACTAAGCATCATCATTTCGGGAATTTCCAGCTTTATTTACCGTTACCTTGGTTAATTTTCTTGCGGGCACTAATCGAGATAATGAAATAAAATTGTGATCTAGTTCTAGCTCTTCCTTGAACTAGTGATTCTAGA
>JAHPZR010017946.1:7500-10000 GCA_019787425.1 Platygyra sinensis | reverse complement strand
CTATACCTTAACACTAGTGGGTTACTGCTGGAGTGATAGACCAACTGAATGTTGAGGTGTTAAGGGCAAGTCTTGTCCCATTTATATCCCACCGGTGATTCAGTTACATTTACACTAGAAAGGCTCGTGTGCATACCAGAAAATTAATACAAATGATGAGAGGGGTATTCCACAGTATACCACAACTAAGGGTTGCATTTAACAAAGTGACTTCAGTTTTTCATATGTCTGTCCTGTTACTGATCATGAATTTCGTCATAACATTGTCAAAGTAGCTGTGGATCCACGAGGCCATAGCCAAGTGAATCCTAACCTGAGTAACAGGCCTTTCTTAGCAAGAGGGTAGGGGTAGGGAGGAATTGAAGAGAAAGGCCTGACACAAACGTTTTTATTGGCTTATGTCGTACGTCCAGATTCTGGACGTTGCGCTGATTGGATAATTTACAATGCACCCTGACGTCATACCACCGGAAATAAAAATTTCATACTGGCGTATTCTGTGAACTGATCTCGACGAGAACGAAAACTTCGCTAGATATTTATTTCTTTGTGATTATGGAAAGCGACGACTTCAAAACGGCTCTTGAAGTCGCTCTACAGTTCTTCCCTGGAATTGAACTAAAAAGAGAGAACAGAAATTGTGCCTCGAAAGCCTGCTTGTCAAACGAAAAGATTTCCTCCTCAGGTTTTTGTCGGCTCGGGATATCAGACTGGTTATTTCATCGTCCAGCGCTAAGTATTGGTCAGAAAACAGAGCTCTCTTTGTTCAGCGGTGAGGGTCTTCGTTGAGCTCCTTTAACTTCATTTTCACAAGTCGGCTGCTTGCCTTTGGAGTCACTTCAGTTGCGAGATCGCTAGCCTCGATCGAACAGGACAGGTTGTCGAAGGTATTTGTGGCCGGGAGCGCTTGATCTTGAAGCAGCTTGAAGCTATAAGTTTTTCGCCTTTCTCGAGTGCCCTACCACTCGCCAATGCCTCCCGTAACTCGGCGAACATTCTGTAGCAATTCACTTTTTTCCTAGCGCATTTTTTGCAAACAGTCCTTTCGCCATCTTCACTATCTTGAATGACAACAATTCTCAACTCAAGCAATAATTCCACAAGAATGATAGGTTTTTCACACAAAACATTAGAAACCTCTTTGTTAAAAGTTTCAGCAAACAGCGGCACTGTGGCGACACACTTTCCATATTCTGTGTGAAAATTTTCGAGGCAAATTGTGCAAATATTCTCGGAAACCCGAACGAAATTGAAAACAACCGCCGTTGTTATCTTTGATGCACGCAAAATTTATGCAAAGTAGACATGACAGCCGGAAATAATTCTGATTGGCTAATGCGTACACTGACGCTTGTCACGCCATGAGGAGGTGGAAGACTGCAATAAAGACCCTTGTGTCAGGCTTTTCTTTGCCGGTTGCTTCCTTCTCCTTCCCCGCGAGAAAGAAAAGCCTGATACTCAGGTTAAGTGAATCCACAGACTACTTTGACAATGTTATGACGAAATTCATTGTCAATACAGGACAGACACAAAAAACTGACATTAATTTGTTTTTTACGATAACAAACTGTCAAATTGTCCGCTCTTAAACATTGACGCATCGCATAAATTATGATTTTATGTGTCTGGCCGCTTATTGACAATAAAAATTAGCAAATGAGCGCGCGAGAATTTCTGCAGTTATCTTAAAAAAACTATTTTATACCATGCCATAGAAAATATAGCGGTCAGATGGGAAGGTTGAGTGTGATACAGTTAAACTAAACTGATTCATCAGTGGAATACTGGAGAATATGCAACAGCTTTCCTGCATTCTGATTGGCTGTACTCTCTATAGCCTGAGTTACAGACAAACTAAACCCCGGTACAGGGTTTAGTTTGTCTGCAATGCAGGCTATATTCTCTATGGCATGGTGTAACTATCGGGTTTTTTTTCTCTCTTTTGCATCCCATGATTAGTAAATCCCTTTGCAGATTACATTTATGTAGATGTAAAATAAGATGTAGTTTTGAACTAACTACTGAAGCCCCAGTGAATTACATGTAATACTGCACCACCAACATTGAAGATCTATTTTTGCAAAGTTGGTAGAGGAAAATAGTTAAAGAAAAGCATTTTTGCCAAACTTTCTTTCTTTCTTTCTTTCTCCATAACCCTGTCCAGTTGACCCATAAAAATTCGGGTCAATTAAGGATCTTATGCATTTTTGGTTAAGAAGCCTGGCCAATATCAAAGAAGAAAACAAACAAGCTTCGGTTTATGTTGGAAGGTTCCATTCACATCTTTTGGTTTATGTTTATATATACATTTTGTATTTTCCCAGGTTTTCGGCAAGGTCAACCTCCAAACTAGCCAACAAAAACATACGAAGAACTTTGTTTCAGAGATCAGTAGGCCCTTTGCAGTTTACGATCACATGGTACAAAAACCGCCATGCTGGGGAGCAAACCGCTCACTGGGATATCCAAAACAAAAGAATATTTAGCTTATAGTTAAGTT
>JAHPZR010017946.1:0-2500 GCA_019787425.1 Platygyra sinensis | reverse complement strand
TCCTTAAGAATCCTTTCTAATATCCTGGAATATCTCAGGATTTTGAGCCCTGATTTCTTGAATTACCCTGTTTTTTTTTTATTTTCGTTTCCTCTCTTGCAGATCCAAAAACTCGGCATTTCGCTGTGGATTTTGGTTTAATGGAGGAGCGTATGAATTGATTTATCTGCGCAGTTTGAACGTCCTTGAAATATACGCCTGAAGAATTTTCTAAGAAGCTCAAAGTCTTACTGATTTCATGTCTTTTGATTTACTTTACATTCTTTCCCCATTCGTCTTGTCACTAAGAGATTGAGGTTTTTATGCGGCAAATTTATTTCAAAGCGACACAAAAGACTGACAATTTATTTCCAACTCAGAGGAGTGTTCATCATTGAGGACATCGATCCTTTTTTCAACATCAGAACTTGAGAAGCTCCTGAGAAAGGTAACATTTTTTTTACTGTTATAGTGATTTAAACGTCAACATCTAAGCACTTCTAACGGCTTCCAGGGGCGCAGCTAGCCATTTTATTCCATTTAAGCCCAAATTGTACAGCGTAAGTCGTATATGAAATTTTTCCAGCGTCCAAAAATAAATTTAAAAAAAACACTGAGTGAACTAGATTTTCGTGCGCAAACTACTTCAAAGTTCTGCTTTGTTAATAAACGTTAAGAATATTTTCATGTATAAGATTGAAATTAAGTTATTATTTTTGCTTTTGGAAATAAAACGATGATGTAGCAGTGATTCGCTGTTGAACAGCATGAAAAAGAGAATATGGCCTTTTGGCTGCTAAATCAATTATTTAGAGAAATTCTTGTTCAGTCAGTGCTTAATGGCTTAAAAGGCTAGTTACGCCCCTAGAGTCGGAAGGTGCGCCCCGTCGAACCCGTTTTAACCGTTGGCTCAGTCCCCGGCTTAAATTATTATTACTTCACTCGGTAAGGCACAATAACTCAAGACAACTATATTTAAAAATGCGTTGATTGAACGATAATTAATCAATAAAACGTATTTGATAGACTTCTTCTGAGAAAGCAATTGCTAGCCTTATTTTCCGAGCCAGACCTGCCGCGAATTCTAAGGGGATAGCTGAGGCAAAGAATTGTTCGCGTGGTTTGTGTTCTCTCAGTTAAGTTAAAAATTTCTCATTATTAACACGCTCTGATCAGTTGTCTCAGTGCTAGATTCGAAGTGGAAACTTTTCCCTCCGAGCGAACCATCGCTGTAATACATCTATTGCTATAAATGTTTCAGAATAATTGTGTGTGTGAATCAAGCGGAGAGGTGTGAAGTGACTCCTACATGAGTCACATTCTCTATAACAAAAAGTCTTTTTACAGGCGAGAAAGCCTTCAACGTAGTGTTTCACGTTACAGATACCGCTCGATAACGCCCAGTGAAAAACTTGCCTTGTAATGTATGGAAAAGAAAGTTAAAATTATTCAATTAATTCTCTTGAAGAAGAAAAAAGAGCCTTCCCCTTCTCTTCGTATACACAAATTTAACTTCTCTATATCACTTAGCCTCCCACGAAGACGTTCTTAGGCTTGTCCGTCTGCGTGGGAGGCTATAGATCACTTGGCTCTGGTTAAGGGTCAGAAAAGACTGAATGTTACTATAGTAGATAATTAAACACCTCGTACGGTTTCAGCCGCAGGATATGGCGAATGATTTATTAGATATACTTATAATCACTAGATATTACAGATATTATATTTTGTTTATTGGATATACTAATAAACAAAACAAAGCAGGGTAGAAAGCTCTCTGATGAGTCCCTGGGCCGGTTCAAAACGAGCTTTTAAAGACTAGCCACGAACATTGTATTATCAGAAAACAGAACAATGCGTGGAAAAGCAATTGAGAAACTAAGAATAACAGAATAGCATTAGTTTAGAAATATTATCTGATATTTAAAATACTTAGAGATATGCCCTTTCTTGCTGATATCTACTGATATCTGGCAATTTTACTATCAAACTACGGCCCAAGAATCCCTGTTTAAGTTAAAGCTTTTTCTTGTAACATCGAAATAACGCACTGACGAATGTTTTCAAGTACACGAGTGGATGACTAATGTGAGTGTTCGCATTGAAGAGACTACTTGAGAATTTTTAGGTAAACATTTGCCTAAAAGTGGGGGTTTTTTTTGACATTGTTCGTGTAAACATTTACCCAAATTTTGCCTATTTTATTAATTATCGTGGAGGTTTTTAGCTATTGGGCGTCAACGGCTGTCGTAGCTGCCATGTTATTGATGGTCCCAAACACCAATAGTTGTGTTTCCTTTCGTTGGGCAATGAGTTCTTATATTAAAAGAGAATTTGGGTTGTCTGGAAACACCAAAAAACCTCTCCATGGGGTATCGAAAGTCAAAATATACAATTTAATTAGTATTCTGAGTCAATAGAGATATCCAGTAGACCCCTTGACGTCGGTGCAACAATTAAATAATACAATAACTTTGCAGTTAACAACCAAATCAATAAATCGGTTTCCATCCTTCAAAATTAC
>JAHPZR010017945.1:0-17076 GCA_019787425.1 Platygyra sinensis | reverse complement strand
ACATACTGTTAGGATCAGCAATGTCAAATTTTATTGTTCTCTGCCGAGATACTGAAAAGCAAAAATAAATAAATTTGATGTTGACAACTTTCACGATTGAGATGATTTAACATGTTGTGGAATATTTAATGTCAGCTATTAAAGACAAATTTATTTGGTATGTTATAATAATGATGATAATTATGTTGCTGTTCTACCTGCAGTTAGCAAATCAGTCATTTGAGCTTCAAAAAATGGAATGAGGTACAGCATATACATGTACAAGTTCTTCTAAAAAATAAATGTTTTTTTTAGTAAATATTAAACACAGGGTGTGGTTCACAAAAAGCAGCAAGTTGTTATTTCTTTTGTGGCTTTTGCATCTTACTGTAATTTAAACTTGGTAGGGCCAAACATAGTAGGGCTGAATGCAGCATTGTTGCTAAGAACCAGGCAAGAGCCCAGTCACTGTCTTGAACTGTTATTATGATTAATCTGAGTTTAACATGTTGGCTTGAGGATTATTGTGTTCTTAAGTTGACAGTGCTGCCAGAAGCAGTGATGCATTTATTTTATGGAAGTTGTAACGCTGCATTTTGAGATGTGAACAGAGTTAATAAACTTTCTGTTTGAGATTCCAGATGCCAACTGCTTTATGGCATATTTTAAAGTCCGAACAAAAATAAAACTGGGAGTATTTCTGTATTTCTGGTACCTCATGATTCTTTGACAACAACAACAACAACAACAAGCTCTATTGTACTGTATTTGGATTAGTCTGAATTCAACTTGTGTTTGAATATCTTTGTGACTCGTAACTTATTTAACGTAATGTTATGTACTGAATTGAAGTTTCTGTTTTAGGCTGAGCACTATTTCCGATTGTTACTGAGGGACCTTCTGTCATCAGAAACTCCAAAGGTTAGTCAATGTGCATTTGAAACTCAGCATCAGCTTCATTGTATCTCTGTGAATAAAGTATCCAGCCTTTATAATCAATGTGCACCTTGTTAAGTTATAACAGAAGTTTCTGGTCATATAAAAATGCATGCATGCAGTATATCTTGAATTTGAGCAGGTACACTTTGTTCTTCAGAATTTTTTTAAACATAATTCGTTAACTAACTTCCAAACATCATGTCCATACCAGGATGATGACAGTGTTGTTGAAGTATCACTCAAACTCTCCATATCATGTGCACACCAAGACAAGTAAGCAAAATCAGGTTTATTTGTCAGAATATCAACCTCTAAGTAAGACACTTCCCAATCTATAATGTTTAACACTACTTTGATTCATTTAATAAATGTTGGACATTTGGATAGTAGAATTTTCTTTTGCATGGTCCTTAATTGACTTACTATGCCTTTTGATAATTGGCAAAGTCTGAAGTTCAAAGCCTCACTAACCATTGCCTTTTTGGCTACTCTCAATCATAATTACAACTGTGACCAATGAACCTTAGAAAAAGGAAGATGGATCAAAATCTACCTACCGCAAGCCAGAGATGTGACCTCTTGAACTTGATGAAGCAAACTTCTGTTTCTGGAGAGGCTCTACTTGGATGATTTGACAACAGTAAAATGCAAAACCATTGCTTGAGTAAAGTTTGCATGTTATTCGAAGGCACAGTAAGGATAATATTATTATTGGCATCTTTCCACGACACGCAACTTAAAGTGTTCTTCAATTGGCTGTCAAAAGTAATTGGGCAATTACTTTGGTTTTGGTTTTACTACAGTTTAAGATTAACTGAGTAGTTTAACTGGTAAGTAATTGGTTTGGTTTTGGTTTTACTATGGTTTGAGATTGGCTGAGTAGTCTAATTGGTAAGTAATTGGTTTGGTTTTGGTTTTACTATGGTTTAAGATTGGCTGAGTAGTCTAATTGGTAAGTAATTGGTTTGGTTTTGGTTTTACTATGGTTTAAGATTGGCCAAGTAGTCTAACTGTTAAGTAATTGGCTTGGGTTTGGTTTTACTATGGTTTAAGATTGGCTGAGTAGTCTAACTGGTAAGTAATTGGTTTGGTTTTGGTTTTGGTAACATGACACTCGATTGTAAACCGCTATAATGTTATTTAGTGTAGTAATTAAATTACTACTTGCAGGCATGATTTAGCTATACAAGGTTTTCAGTGGGCTACTGACACCATACAAAAGAAAGTTGACCAGATCCCATATGCATCAGACAACAGGTCAGAAACGTTAGCAGATGTTCTAACATTTTCTGGCACAGGACTGACAAGAAAATTATTAAGACCAGGATATCACATGTTATTATTCAACAAATTGTAACACAATCCAAATATGGTCATGATGCTCTCGATATCTGTCATCCGTAGGTAACAGATTTCCGGCAATATACGTAGCTTCGTACGTGGGAAGAAAAAGTGAAGTGAAAAAATGTTGACAGAAAGGTTTAAAAATGTTACAAGCTTGGAAATCAATTTTGTTATCAATTTGTTGGATAATAAAACAATTATCCTGCTCAATCTTGCGGAATATCGTCTGATTTTAGCCGACTCGGCCTACAGTCTCGTCGGCTAAGTATCAGACGATATTCCGCGCGATTTCGCAGGATAATTGTTAATCCATCAAAAGTTTTTACTCATGCGCTATTGGTCTAAATGCATCACATGACTGAATATTCCCACCTAAAAAACTGGGGAATATCCATGTGATGCTCCCAAATTTTCAAAACCATGCGCGTTGCAAAAAAATATTTGAAGGATAATAATCACAATAGCCTCCATTTGGGGCGAAAATATGATGGATATCTGTCCTTGGACAATATCTGTTGCTAAAAGCTCACAGTTTTCCTTGAACTAAACTCGCGGTCTTGCGTGCAAAAGAGCGCAAAGAAGATAGGTGAGATCAGAAGCTAATTAAGGTGGCTGAACACAGTTTTTGATACCTCTGTTTCAATTACATTTTTCTCTAAAACCCTTGATCCTTTGGTCACCAAAAATGGCAGCAAGCAAGTTAACAACACAAACTTCAACTTTTTGATAATTAAGCTGACGTATGTACCGTTGCCATGGCAACATGATCAAATATAAACAGTTGTTTAAAATCGGTTTTGTTTATTTGCAGAAAATCTAGTCATTAGATTTTCTTTATACTTTGCATGCAACAAGCTTGTAACGATACTCGCAAGTTAACGCTATTTTGATAATAATTTAACAAACAGATCTTTAATTATCCCTCTTTAAAGGTTCACTGGCATATCTTGAATTTCCTTTGTTAAAGTTCAATTTTTTTTCAATCCTCCAGTTACTTATTTCCTAAAGTATTTTTGTGCCAAATTTCGTGAAATTCTAATGAGTGGTTCTCGAGAAATAAGCGCCTCCGAGAAGTCAATTTTTCACTCAGTCGCACTTTTTTCGATTTACTACGCATGCGCTGCGTTTAACTGGGTTCTTTTAGCAACAAAGAAATAGCAGAGCTGAGTTCTTTGCATCGTTACCTTTCTAATATACCTTTGTAATAAAAGAGTAAAACCTTCAATACAATACATTGTGTTCATTTGTGAAGAAAAAAATAGTACAGATAGTGCAAACATTGAGCAAATAAAATGATCGCTCTATTTATGCCATGTTTGTTTTTATGCAATACTTGTGCGCGCGCTGAATCACGTTAGCAAGAGCGCGCGCCAAAACTGTGTTCAGCCACCTTAATAATTAGCTTCTGGTGAGATAAAGTGACTCTCTTGGAAAACTGTTTGCCTCTTGGTATAGATAATGTCTGCGGACAATTCCATGTCAAATAAAGGCTGTAACATCAGTTAAATATGGAGTAATTTCAATAAGTGTAGCCTCTGTGGCAAAAGTTCACATTTTTTAAGTTTAATGAGATAAGATATGAGACCGAAAGGGATGAAAACTGGAAACTGGTTAAGAACCTTTTCTGCAACTAGCATTCTACACACCCTTATAGCTACTGAGACAGTTATACGTCTAAATTCACAAGAATGTATCATGGACAAAAATTAAGGCAACAATTCAATTCAGAACCTTCCCACTACTAAGGCTTGGGGATATGCCTGTTAGGACATCACTGAAAGCATCAATAAGACAGGCGTATAAGTGCATAGTCTGTTTAAAGATTTTATATACTTCTAACTCGCTTTTTTTTATGGAGATAACCTTCCTCCCATACAATTCCCCCTCCCACTCCAAAACACTCTTCAGAGATCTTGCTGAATTGTACACCATTTTGTTGTGGTGTTTATTAAGAGCTTCTGACCATCTGTATGTACATTTATTTTAGTAAGGCACTTTTAGGCGTATGTCTGGAGGCGTGGGGTACCTACCTGCTGTCACAGGACCAGTCTGCACAGGCCGCCCAGCTGTTGTCAAGAGCATTGAAAATTTCTAAAGATGTTTTGGGTGAAGACCATGAACAGGTATGAGTATTATCAGAGAGGGTTTTTCCCTAGTTTCTCCCGTTTTCTTTCCTCCACAAAAACCAACATCTCCAAATTCCAATTTGATCTGAAGCACTGGACGAGTAGTCACTTGGTGGAGGTGTCATTGATAATTCTCATTCATTTATCTACAACAGGCAGTGAGTCAGAGCACTGCGAAGGAGCAAGACCATGCATGCAGGCACAAATACACGAGTGAAAGGAATTTCTTTCTTTTTGCTGCACTTGTTGCACCACTCTTACCATTGTACTTCCACTTGAGTGCCTCCTATGCTGGCTAGGGGGGTGGACAGACAGACAGACAGACATGTTTATTTGGAGTCTTATATAATAAATAGTATATCGACCACAATTTCCAAATAACTAAAAATTACAAACAACAAAAAAATATACGTGGCTGAAAAGTTATTAATTAATTACGTCCTAGCGTATTTACTTTTTGCCGTCTTCCCCTTTCCTTTTTTCAAAGCATTCGAATATATGTTTTGCTATTAGTTTTTGTATTTTAACATTTCCGCTAGGGGGATTTATTAGAAACATGAATATTCTGTTAGGTGACATTCTGCTTATTTTTATTCTATATTCTTTTTCCAAATAATCTAGTAACGAACATCGTTTTTCCTGGTAAGCAGGGTATATATTTAGAAAATGGTATTCGTCCTCCATTTCTATTTTACAAATTGGGCAAGTTCTTTCTGCAGGTTTCTTGAACGGTCTCGAATAACGTCCTGTCTCTGGCTAATTTGTGGTTGCTAAGTCGCAGTTTTGTTAGGGCTATTCTGTGTCAACTGTGTTGGTGACCTGATGTAGGTAGTCTTCACATTGTAATTGTCTATTGTTTTGAATAACCGGTAGGTTCTCATTTTGTTACTTTGGTTAGCATTAGCATAATGTAGTGTTTGTCTGGGGCTGCAACAGCAGGGAGGCTAACTAACTAACTGTCTGCTTATGACAGTTTTCTATCATGTATCTATTTGCTGAGGTTTTAACTGTTCTGTTTTCAGACAACTGTGCTGCTTAATAACCTAGCAAAGGCTTACGCAGAAAGTGGCCAGTATGAACAGGCGGAAGAAATGGCCAGAGAGGCAGTGCGTATTGCTGAAAAGACTCAAAACACTCATCTCTCCCAATTTATGGCTAATCTGGGAATGATCCTCAATTCAGAAGGTATTCGCAATCTTGTTCCTCGAGTCTTCGTTCAGTACTGCTTAAGCTTGACAAAACAAGGATTTTGATAGGCTTTAGAAACAAAAGAAATGAGCGGAAGTAGAACACTTTGGTTTTCTAGCATTCTCGTCCCCAGAGGCCGTGATCCTTTTGGTCAGTTACGGGGATCACGGACTTCCCGTCACTCTGCGCATGCTCAGAGCCGAGTCTGACAAATGTGATTGGTTCTGGTCTCAATCTATTGTGTTTACAAAGCCATTCAAAACCGGAATGTCGTTGGACCGGGCCAGAGGTCGCGATCCCCGTAACTGACCAAAAGGATCGCGGCCTCTGGGGACGAGAATGGTTTTCTAGCTGGTCGTTTCGCAACCGCTGGTGAAAGTAAACGAAATTCTGCGTAAGAGGTTGAAGTTTTACTTCTCTATTAAAAGTGCTTTTTGCCAATCGCATCGGCAGCCTACAAGTAGCAAGTGCAGTCTGTTGAGCGATTAACTACAATCACTAGTTGACTGTTTGTGTGGCCCGGAAGGCTAGAGGTGTTCTGTTGTGTTCTTATCTAAGGCAATTTATTTCCAATGCCTCTCCCCCCCCCAAAAAAAGAAGTTTTGTTAACCTTTGATGAACAAGCATCCCATCGTGATCCAGTTGGTAAAAACAAGTTGAAGTTTGCATACTGAACCAACTGGCCCATCAGGCTGGAGCTTATTCCAGTCTCTGCAGCATGAAGCGACTGAGAGTATTCCTACTCCCCCCTGGATGGGATGCTAGTCCATCTCAGGGTTACTCCCAGCATTAAATTCGCCGGTACTCATTTATACACCTGGGTGGAGAGAGGCACCGTGAGAGTGAAGTGTTTTGCCCAAGAACACAGCACAATGTTCCCAGCCAGGGCTCGAACCCTGATCCAGAGATAAACGCGCTAACCCATGAGGCAGCCGCGCCTCCTATTAAACCGAGTAGAAAACAGCAACAGCTTAAATTGTTGCTGATTAGTTAATTAAAACAGTTATTTTCATCTTGTAGGAAATGTGTCAAAAGCCAAGGACGCTCTTAAGAGTGCGCTCAAACTCGCAGAGAAAGCAAAGGACGAAGAAACTATAGAAATGATTAATGAAAGTTTAGCAGAGATGGATAGTCAAGCTTCTTAGTGACTTCAGCTTCTTACTTATCGAAGATTTCAACGAAATAGAGATTTTTTACAAGTTAAAAGCTTAATGCGAATGGTGGTGAACTGACAACAGTTTTTGGAGGCCGGGATTGTATCCTACTGGACTTTGTATTGGGGAGAAAGTAATGGTCGTACTTCATAACTTGTTACCCAAAGCGTGCTCAGTTCAACTCAGTTTGACCCAAGAAAATCAGCGACGATGACGCAGCTGATTAGAAATCCGTGGATTGGTTGTTTTTCGCTCGCAAGTAACAACCAATCAGACACGCTGCTGGATCAACATGCGGAGGAGAATCGCATGCGGAGGAGAATCGCAGAAAGTTGTCTGTTTTTTCACATAACTGATAAATTTTTTTTTTTCTCTCTAATTCATTTTCCCACCCGAAAAGCATGGAAAAATTAAAACGTTATCTGGCTAAAAATAGTTTATAAAAACACAAATTATGAAATTGGGAGAAGCGTTGAAAGAGGCCTGAGAAAATAATCATTTTATATATATTTGCGAGTGCGTTGAAACTCTACTGCGGTTGCTCACGTGGAATTTCCCACAGTGTGATAGTGAACCTCACCATAGGCAAAATTAAAACAAAACAAAAATTAAATCAGCACGCTAAGGTATTTCAACGCGAATGTCGTTTTCTGCAAGCTTTTCTAGCAGTCTTAATACCTATTTTGATGACTTAAAATTAGTTTTGGAATTATTACACCAGCAATAGTTCACGTACTGGATCACACAATTAACGGAACAATCAAACCTTTATTGTACTCCAAGGAGCAGTGGTGCTATATACAAAGTCATCAGCGAAAGCAAAGAAAACATCAAAATATTAAGGTCGACACACACTCGCGTACATGTTGGGGAGAGCACATGTTGCCTCCACAGTTTTTCTGGTGTGGCATGTCCGTTTTTGCGAAAAAGTTCTGTTGCGGGGTCTAAATTTTATCTCCGCAACATGTTGCGTAAGATTCAGCTGGTTTGAATTCGTGCGTTATAAACTGTGACAAATGACCTTAACAGTATGCATAGCTCTTGCAAACCGTTCCCACCACAACAAATTGTTATGCCTCATACCGCTTCTTATGCTGCAACATGTGTTCTATGCTACACACGGAGGGGCTTGTCCAAGCTAAACGTGCCCGCACCATGTCCGCTAGTGTATGCCGACCAATTTCTATCAAGGCAAAAGAATAATTGGCATCAGAGGTCACAGCAAACCAAAACAAAACAGCAACAACGAAATTTATTTTTCAAAATATGTAATTTGTAACAGCTCTTCCTATGTCAAGGTTACCACTCGCGTAAACATCAGTTCAAAGTCTTTCAAGCCAACACTTCATATCCAATAAGCCATCAAGAACCGTCAGTGCAACGAGATGAGTCGACAGCTGAGGGCGTAAATATTCAAACGCGTCTTGAGGCATCGTAAGGTTTTACTGTTCATTTCCTGGTTTCGAAAGCCGTACCAGCTACAGAGAAAATAAAAAAAAACGCGTTACTTTTTGTGGATAAAGCTGAACAGAATATAGAATATCAACTACGATATTGCGTCCGCTTTAAAATCTTTTTCTCCCCTTCCCCGAAAAAAGGTCTGACCACAGGTTAGACAGCCATCTGTGCTGCTTCAGACTGACAACAAAAAGTTGATCTCAAACTGAATTGCAGCCGGTTACATGAAACAGAAGTGTCAATGTTTTTGACAACTTAAGTTAGTCCGTTCGAGGCTCTCGGTCAGTGGAGACGATTGAAAAAGCGGGCGGCAGACGAGCGGGATCCGCGTGTATATTACACAGTAAATTTCTATTGATTGATTGATTGATTGACTGACTGACTGACTGACTGACTGATTGATTGATTGATTGATTGATTGATTGATTGATTGATCGATTGATTAATTGATTGGCATGTTTTAGAACTAACTACATAGCTCAATTTATGGGTGTGTCAGTTACCTGTAACTGGAAAACAGTAATCCCACTCGCGCTTGTCAATTCCTTCTTTTCCATTCAGGTCGCATGACTTCAGAAAACCGTAAAGGCAAGGCTCAAAATCAAGCACATCATCAAACACGTCGTCAATCTCCGCTGCATCAAGAATATTATTGTTGTCCTTGTCGATGTACTCGAATTCCCACTGAATGAAAAGAAAAAGACTTCATCAAAGTTACAAGCAATTGTTTAAGGTGAAATGGAAAAGACTACTTAATCTTTCTTTCCGGTGGCCAAGACGGAGTTCAGCCAGTTGCGATCCTCTTCCGCGGGTCAAGAGACCATGATCTACTCTTGCGTGGGTTTAATTGAGCCTGTTTAGGCCAAAAACACGTTTAAATACGTGCAGCAGAAATTTACGCTGATTTCGGCGATTTATGTGACTTTTCAAATGGTTGAAATCGTATTCACCCGCGAGAATAATTGAAGCTATTTTTCACTCCTCATGATATCCTGGGGGATATCAAGGGATGAGGTCCTGGGGGATATCAAGGGATGAGGTCCTGGGGATAACAAGGGGAGAGGTGAAAGAAGAGAGGTCAACTAGCCTGCGAAAACAGCCCTCCTTCTTCACTCCCGGCCCGAGAGCGAAGAAGAACGGCTGTTTTCGCAGACTATCAACCCGTTCCCGGGCCCTTAATGTTCTTTGCGGTTCACTCGCTAGAGAAGAGGACGCCTGGGTTCAAGGCTTCTCCTCACAGGTGATGTCATCACGTAACGCTCTCCGTAAGAAACGTTGCGTGACGTCTCAAGTCACGGCTGCAAAGAAACCAAGTTCTTACCGAAAGGACGTCTCGGCGTTCGTCTTCAGTGAGCGCATCAGCACGAGCATCAAATTCTAAATTGAAGGCAGGGTCAATGGAATGCTCACGAGCAACCATAATCCATTCCAAGTAACGGTTCGGAAACTGAAGCAGTTGGAAGTCTGAACACACGTTTGGATCTGCAACAGAAAAACAAATCAGTCTATCGCCTAAAAACGTAACTGTTTCTAACTGGGAATCACTGAATTGTTTTCCCTCTGGGCCATGTTTTGTTTAGTCGTGACTTTTTTGGGTGTTTACTGAAGACGCAAAATTTTCACAGCTGGGCTCGCTTTGTTCATTTTCGTAATCAGCGCCTCGTGACTGAGCCTAAGCTAAGAATCAAAGAAAATGTATTCTACAAGAGTCAAAAGAGGACCTGCTTTTGGTTCTGATGCGCAACCGGTAGGCGAAACAAAAAAGTAAGCCAGCGTTCGGCTGCTGGTAATCACTCGTGCAGCCTTGGGGTTACCTGCCCTTCGTAGCAGGCATAACATGGGAGACATGGGAATGGAAAGACGGGGAATAGGGGATTCCTCGTCGTGTTTTCGCCTCCCGTACCCGTTCTCCGTTTACGCAAGCAAGGATGACGTGACTTTCGTAACAGTTGTTGTGCTTACTCTCTGAAGGACAGTTTCCTTGGTTCTTGACCTTCATAGTCAAGTCATGTGCGCATGCGTATTTGTGCATCTCGCACCGGCTGTTAAATTCTCTGTTGTAGTAACTGCAGACAGGTTCGTTGACTGACTCCGGGGGGCAGGTTTTCGGACATTGACAGATGGTGCGCTTTACTCCATTGTCCATCAAAGGCACGCACATTTGTCCCCTTGGACAAACCACCTTCTTACAAGAGTCTTCATCTCCATTCTGTCCCAGCGCCACCTGACAGAGAAATATAGATCTGTGATGCGCAAATTGCTTCCCTAATGTTACGCAAACAAGTAGGGTAGATGGAGGTCTTTGAACTAATGCTCCTGACATGTTGCTTGACATTTCTCAAAAAGACGGTTGAAATGCATCTTAAGCTTGTTAGTATAAGTTGGTCAAAAAATCTAAAAGGCTCCCTTGGTTTTTCCGACGAAAGTTGCACTCTTGTATCATTTGATCTAAACAGGCTCGATCCATGTCGTTTTTTTACTGCTACTAGTAGGGCTGATCACAAGTTTTCTGGGAACTTTTCTCATCTGAAGCAACGTAATTTCAATCCATTTTGAAAAATCACGGCCATTTTCAATGTTTGAAACCATTTTCTGAATATTTCCAAAGATTCTTCGAACTAAGCCGGAAAGGCGTTTCCTTCGATTTTTTCGAAATATTGCAAAGATTTTCAAAATTGTCCAAAAATTGGCGAGATGTTCCGAAGGTTTCGCCAATTGATATCTTCGACTGTCTTTAGTGGTGTTTTGAAAGAGACCATTTCTCTTGGTGTGAGAAACCTTGTAATTCCATTTTAATTATACAATAAACGTTTACCGTAATCTAAAGGTTAAAAATTACTGACCAAGTTGTAGCCTTGCGATGAATAACTGAACCTGGAGCTACTCCCATAAAAATCAAGAAGGGGTGTGCGGCCTGCTTCCCAAAACCCTTACCCTATTTGAGACCAAAACGGCTCAGTAAAAATTATTAAAAACCATACATATGGGAGTACCCCGTGGGACTCACGGGAACAACCGCGGGTTTTTCTCATTTGTAACACACAGGAGACCATGCACTCTTGCGCGCCCCTTAATCACTTAACAAAAACCGCCCTATTTCATTATGTGCCCCCTATCACTCAGCCTTGACGGACCACCCTGGAGATAGCAGGAGTCATTACTCGTAATCTTAAACTATCTCAGTCAAGAAGAAGAAAAAAGACTGAGCTGAAACTTGAGAATTTTGTCTTGACAAAATCGAACTTTCTATGACCCACAACATCGCACCCAAGCATCGCTACTGAAAAAAGAAGTCGCCGACGGCGGTTCCTTTTGACTTTCACCGCAGTTAAATATGAGTTGATTTGTCTTGCGGTAGAAGATACTAATCCTATTGACAAAATAGCTTTAATTAAAAATAAAAAAATCAGTGAGACAAAGACAGCCCAGAGAGCGAGTTGTAATTTAGCTGTTCAAAGCTAAACTTAAGGGAGAAAAACCATCGCAAGGAAGACGAAACGCTCTTCCACCCGGCAGACGAATCAAAACTGATATGAGATTGCATTGGATTGTGAATGACATTGTCGCGAATGAAGTGCTCTCTCGAGACCTGATCGGATTTGACAAGTGAAAGAAGAGAAACGCCGCCGAGGAATGACTGTTGAAAGATTTCTTGTGGCGTGGATTTCGTGACTTCATTAACACCTCTTCATCTTCTTGCCGCAAATGGCGGGCACTGGCGACCTCTGCCAGGTAATGGGTTCTTGACATCGCTTTTAATTTTTTTTAAATCTCTCGAGAGAAGTATTAAACAGATATTACCAGGCTTCAGAAAGTCTATGAATGCAATCGGATCCAACAGAGCAAATCGTTCAAAAAGAAATCCCGTAATTCAATCTCGTAAACATTTTTAAAGCATCGTTCGTACCCTGCTCGGTCTGTTTTGCATTAAACTTTCAAGCAGTTTTCAAGGACTTTCAAGAGCCGACTTAAATACCAATACTTCCTTGACCGACGCAAACAATCAATTTTATACACAAACGTCAATTTAATAAAGAGAGTATATCAGGGGAATAAAAACTTGAAATTAAAAGCAACACAACTGAATCTTTGTAATTTTTGTTTCAATTCATTTATCGACGTTTTCAAGTGTTAAGACTAGACAAAAAAATATTTCAACAATGACCTTCGGGTCTTGATGGGGATTTGACATGTTCCTTTAGAGTTGCAACTTTGAATGTTTCAATCTCGCAGTGGGTTCGATGGTGCAGACAATGCCTGACGGATATTCGATCTAAGCAGCATGGACCTACCCTCGCCAAGACGATCACAAAATAAAGCAAAAAACATTTTTAACCTTCATTTTTTATTACAAAATAAAGCGTTGTTGCACAGTTGTAAGTTTTAAGTCTTCTCGGGCCAGAATGCCCGTGTCTGTTAAATTCGCGATCGAAAGAAATGTTAGGAATTTTGACAATATAAAAACACCTCCATGCATAAACACACACCGGGATGCCCCAGGGGTATACGTACTCCCTAAACTTTTTGGTAGGGCTGTGTAGCCGAACCTTTGAAACCCGTACCTTCTTTCACACCAAACTCTAGGATTTTTTCCTATTCAGACCAACATGGTCAAAACTGCTCAGGTCGTACATACTTTTACATAGCCCATACCGTGACCCACAAGGGATATTTAACCCTACCCGTAATGTCTCTAAACGTGTCGTTTTGTGCAGACCTCGTGAAAGGACAGATAATAATTTTCATATACTGTTTCATGATATTTTCAGTGCACATTTTAAAAAAGTGATTAAAATTTTAGCGAAAATTTAAATTTTGATACAATTTTTCGCTCGTTGTCCAAAACTTATCGATTCAACCCTCCTAGCCCGGATTATCCAGGAGTCTCCCACATAAATAACGAATCTCCCCTTCTCCCGTGCGAGTCACCAAACTGCTCCCGGATATAAAATCAAATGAAAAGCGCATAAAATGCTCCTTTGACTAATATTGACCGATATTAGGAATTTTGGGGGGGGAAATTTTTTCATATTAGATGGATTTTTAAGATTTAATCGGAAGATCCCTACTTTTGAGTCAAAAAGGAAAAATTGGCGATCCCCCGAATTCTTATTTCTTTAGGTTGGCATCTGTGGGAGTGAACGTCCGATAACAGTATCGTCAAACAAGGCTACTATCTTTTAGCATGTGGTTTAAGTTGTTTTTCGCGGATTAGATTTTCTGTTGATGCCTGTATCGAGAAGCAGATGGCTCTAAACTACTCGATCGGCTTTCTGAGCTCTACCTCTTCGCTCAATTGTCATCGGATTCGATCCGTCTTAACCCTTCTAATCAATTACATCAACTACCGGAGCAGTAAAACGACAACGCATTATCTTACCTGGAATAGACAGGACACTGAGAGAAGCACAGCGATCGAAAAGAATCTGTCCATTTTAGCTCCAAGACGCTTACCACAGCCAACTATTTAGCTTGTTTTGCAAGGTGGCCGTGCCGCTAATTGTTGAGTCAAGGCGTTGAAAATATTCCTACCACGTCGAGTCCGTAGAACACAATAGAGGCGTTCACCTGAACTGAAAGCTAATGGGTTTGGATGTAACACGAGAAACGTCAAAGCGGAAAGGCTCGTCGTGAAGTTATTCCATGTGAAGGGGACGTTATCAGATCAAGAAGTTGATAAACGAAAGCTGGGGTTCTTAAAGTGCCGTGAGAATTTACACAGCACGGCATAACAGTCGTGCTAAAGTGCCATGTTTTTGATAGCATGGAGATAAGAGAATTGTTTCAGTTTATCTTCGTTTTCAGCCTTCCTTGTCGGATTTAAAACGATCGGATAAAATACATTGAAATCCCAAGCGGAAAGAGCTATAAATTGAGACACAAAAGAATATAGTTTTTCGCGATAATTGTTTTACCACGTTTTAGCGTGATAGGGCTGAAGTTTTTCTTGTAACATTTCTCCCATACTTTTTAACTAAATATAAACTCCACCCTTTGAACCAAACAGTATAAACTCTGGTGATACCTTTTCTTTGAATTTTTGTTCTAAACACGGTGACAGACTTGTAAAAAACAAAGCTATTTCGCGCCAAAGCGCGGGAAATAATTGGGCTGTCGAAAAGACTCCTGCAGCGGGCTACAGACAGTGGTCATTACCTCGAGGCAATCCACTCTTGGAGAGAAATTGTTTGTTTTTAATTGCCCATTATTTTGTATCAAAATACCTTGAGATTTATCCCCATGTTTATTTTAATAAAAGGAACTGACCTTTACCTTTCCAAACATTTGCGTTTTTTTTTACTTCCAGTGCCAGTCACATACTTCCAAACAACAAGGCTTTACGCCCTCCCGAGGAATAATCCAGTGACCAAATTAATTTAGATCCATCTTATCAGAAGA
Organism: Platygyra sinensis; assembly: GCA_019787425.1. NCBI lineage: Eukaryota > Metazoa > Cnidaria > Anthozoa > Scleractinia > Merulinidae > Platygyra > Platygyra sinensis. The sequence continues at coordinate 2,489 of JAHPZR010017945.1, read as the reverse complement.
CCAGATTTGTATAGGTAATGAGTCGGTAATAGCATGACCTGTAGTGGTATTTGGCAATAATACTGCAGCTGATCAGTTCAAAATTGTCCAAAATACCAGGAGCCGCGAAGCAGCGAGTGGTATTGGATAATTTTGAAATATTACGAGCCGGTATTATTGCCTGATACCATGTACCACTACAGGTCATGCTATTATTTGTTTATGATAACAGAAGCCGAGAAAGGGATGGGCCATTTAAAAATTGATTGGGGCGGGGTGGGAATTTTTTTCGCTTGCAGGAATTTTTTCTGCTCTCCACAGCACGATTTTTTTTTCAGTCACCTTTACCTAAGAAAGGTTGACCGTTCGGTTTTTTCAGTCGTTTTGGTCATAAACAGGGTATCCATTCTAGCTGATTTTGGCAATTTTTGTCACAAACAGGGTGCAGCTTTTGTGCTCTAGCCTTGATATGGGTATGTTCTTAAGAAGAAGAAACTTTTTTTCATCATTATCGAAAAGAAAATCAACAAAAGCCCTTCACAAATTATGTTTACACAGGGGCCCATGGTTTACGGTAATTTAACATTCGTCTGAACTACTAGGGAACTAATTATAACGCAGGTCTGAAACAGGATTTTGATGAAAGAGTCAGGTCATAAATAGGGTTTCGAATTTTTGGTCAGGTTATAAAAAGGGCAGGGAATATTGCAGATTTTGGTCATAAACAGGGTAAGGGTTTTGGGAAGCGGGCCGCACACCCCCATCCGACTTTTCTGGGAGTACTCCCCCGGGCACCCATTCTCTGTTTCTTGCATTGTGCCTCACTTCGGATATTGGTTTTTCAGTAGTGGCAGGATAAAATGGGCCACTGTATTGTTTCGTATTTTTTCAGGTCTGTGGCAAGAAATGTTTTGTAGAACTGGGCTGGGTTGTTCGAAAGGCGGTTAACCTTAACCCAGGATTAAACGTTAACTTTTAGGGCCTGTTCACATGGAGGTGGGGGACCCCAGGTAGGTGAGGTCCCCCGCCTTGGTGGGGTAACCAATCTCTCCATACAATCTCTCTTTTTTTCTTGAATGCTTTCACATGAGAGGTGGGGTACCTCACCTAGGCGGGTTGTCCGGTCAGCCGTGCCGGGTAACCCGCTTAGGTGGGGTAAGTTTTCTCCATGTGAATGCTGAAGGTGGGGTGGGGTGATGTTTAGCTGGGCATTTATCTATTATAAAACCAATTGAAAGGCAGACCGGACGGCTAAAAATGTTAAATTCAATGCCACATATTTCGGATAGACAGGACTAACCTTCCTCAGGGGCTACCGTTAAATGGAAAGGATTTTGAGAAGGGTCTGTCGGCGATGTACACAAAGATACGCCGATGTTTAGTTTAGCGATTGATTTCTTCGATGAAGTTGGCCTTGAAAGGCTCACTGAGCCCGAAAAGCCCTTGAATGAAATGAGCAGTGACTGTAAATAACAGCTTGACAAAAACGAGCTCTTAAAGAAAGGTTATCACCGAGTAAAAGAAACAATCTGGAAGCATTTGGAAACCTCACCCCAGCGCCCCGGGGTTATAAATATTGCATGTGAAGGCTAGCTTTCTTTTACCACAGGTAGGTGGGGTACCTCACCTACCTGGGGTCCCCCACCTCCATGTGAAGGCATTATTTTGTCTTGCTTAACAATATAAACAGACTACCTAACCAAAAAGTTGCAAAACTGAAATCAAAATTCTCGCTAACCCTGGGTTAGCTTAATCCGGCTTTGAACAACCCGGCCTGGACTGGACGACGGGGACCTCCAGTGGCAAACTTTTTTGGTTAGATGGCTCTTCGTTCTTTCTGTGCCTCGATCCAGTGTCGATCGTCCTTGTTGACCTTATTCCACCTTATTCAAGCTGAAATCTTCGACAGACGTTTCATGGTGTTCTTGGCAACCTCGAAGACCAAAATAAAGAGTGAGCAGATACCACAAAGGAGTGACTTTGGATTTTGTTCGCCAAGTACACAATTTTTTCCATCGCTGCCTCTTCATCGCCCTTTAACGGAAAGTGTTTTTGTTGCATTTGGTTGTTTTCCGTGGCCTTTTTCGCGAAGAAGTGCTCTTTCTTTCCCCTTTATCTTACGTTTCCCTCCAGGACCAGTCTGCACTTGACGAATTCTCGGTCCTTCGCTATGGATCTTGCTTTCTGTCCACGACTTCCAAACATTCATCCACGTTTAGTTTTGACTGTATTTTTGTTTACCGCTTTTTCGGCGAGCTGTTGTATTTCTTTCCCTGAAATTTCCAGGAATCTTGCCGCCATTTTTTGAAAACAAAAGCAAAAACGTAATTTGTGTTTAGTGCTGTCATGGTAACCTTGTTGTACCACCCATTTTTCCACTATTTATACACATAAATAGTGATACTATCTACCAATCAAATCTCCAAAATTTCTCGGCTTATATTAAACTTACTTGAACTTACCATGACTGGGAATGGCTGGGGTCATCGAAGACCTGCGATGTTAGTTCC
>JAHPZR010017941.1:10000-13263 GCA_019787425.1 Platygyra sinensis | reverse complement strand
TCTTCTGAGAGTCTGCCACATCGTTATTGGATCCATGACATTGGATACAGCATTTCCCATACACTCAAGTACATACTTCATTAGTGATAAGTATTGTGTTTCCAGCTGAAGAAGGTTTATATCATTGGAAAGAAGTGGCTTAAACCTCTCATAGACCCGCTTTAGGGAAGAAATCTGAGTTGAGAACTTAAGACACAGTTGATCACATGTAAGTGGTTCATCACTTGTATGGAGCCATGCTGAAGTTCGTAGAACTTTGCAAACATCATGAAGAAGGGAATCACCATCTTTAACTTCCTTTGTCACAAGCTCTTCCATTTCAGTTTTTTCCTCTTCTGTATCAGCTGTCAGAACACCATAGCGTTCTTGTAAACACACCAATATCTCTTCCACCATCTTGTACACGTTTCTTGAAATGCTCTCTTTTGCTTGCTCCAGGTTAGTCAACTTCACCCCCTGGTAGGTGTCCCCTTTCATTCGTGACAGGACTGACTTCAGAGTAGGAAGCTCAAACACAAATGATGGGTCTTTCTTCAATTTCATCAACAGCATTTGGTAATGAAGGAGTGTGTCATCAAGTGTATCGATCATGAGTAGAATGTTCACCTCGGCCTTCTGGGAGATTACACTAAACTTTCTGGCAGCATCAAGCAAATCAATAAATAATGCACTTCTCAGTACCAACGAAGCACATTTCAGTTTCCTTACTTTGCCAGTCAGTGCATCTCGATCACTTGCTTTCTTTGATGTGTCTGCAATAATGTTCTCAATGTGTTGCACATAAACACCCAGTTTGTCAACAATCTGTGAGCAGGCTTGTAATTTGTGGTCAATCCATCTAGTACCCCTGATTTGGCTGGTCTGATCTGGTTGTTGACAAATTCATATACATTCTGCAAAGCTTGATACAAGACTTTAAGTTCACGGACTTTCTTTGAGCTATTCTTGTACATGTAAAACAAGTGTCGTAGTGATTCTTCAACCAGTTGAAACTCAGAGGACAAGGCATCCTTCAACGCCAATTCAAGACGGTGGGAAAAGCACCACACAAATGCAACCCATGGCATATACCGTTTGAAAAGGGCGATTAACCCACTGACCATCCCAGAGTTTGTTGCTGCACCATCCGAGGATAGAAATACCATTTTTGTTAGAATATCACTTAGTCCCTTCTCCCGGAAGGAATCCTCAATAGCTTGTTTAATACCAGCTGCATCTTGGGAAATAGGTTCTTTGAGGGAAAAGAATGAACAAGTAGGTACAAATGTATCTGGATCAACAAATATGACATAAATGAGTTCCTTTTCCACAATACTAGAATCTGTTGACCCATCACACAACACACTCACAAAGTTAGCACGAAGTAGTTTGTTTTTCACATTCTCATTGAAAATTGTTACACTTATAAAATGGATAAACTCCTTGCACGCATTCCTGTGGCCATATGATGATAAAAACTTCACGCCATGCATTTTTTCGAGTTCAATCAATTCTGGAAAGTCAGAGTAAGGTCTACCTTTTTTTGCGAGGTAATACGCAACTTCAAAGGATCGTACCAACATATGGCGCTCGTTTTCTGACATCCGTGCGAAACATTGCTTCAGGGGATTGTCTTCTGGTATAGTATGGACCACATGTTTTCGAAATTGATCTCCAAGAATTTCTCGATTTTCGTGGCCGTTTGCATCTGAATGCATTGCACTCGTGTTATGTTCGTTGACTGCACTTCTCTGCCAGTTGTTGCTACCTTTCGTAATAAACGCATCGCTGTAGTTTCTGCAAGAAGCAAGTTTCTTCTGCCATTTTGTACATAATCGACAGTACATACGATTTTCGCGAATTTCAAGCCATTTGAATTCAGCAGTCCATTTCTTTAAAGTACGAGGCTTTGGAACATTGCTCGCGCTCGCCATGTTTACAAATGGAAATTTCTTACCATGTGCTTGTCAGTTTAAATACCCCCCTCTAAGATCTACTGACGTACTGCAGTACACGTTGTACAGCGGTTATTTTATAGCGCGAAACATTTCGAGACGCCATTATGGATAGGAAACGTAAAACTCTGAATTTTATCAGAGATCAACGCCTGGATTTGGTAGAGGAACTGAAAGAAACAGAACTTGGGATGCTGGAGAATATTCAGATAACAACAACCTTACCAGCTGCACCAGATTTGTCTTCGCTTCTGAACAATTATCGTTTACTCTTGGTAGATGTTCTCAACCTGATGGCCACCTTGGACGGGATTGAGGAGTTGTTACTGTCGTCACTGAGAAATCAGTGATTGTATACTCTTATAAACAACGGCTCTTTTAGGAGCCACAACACTAAAAAAAAGAAATGATCACTTGAAATTTTTTTTATTTATTTATTTTTTTCGGCTGGTAAATTTTTTTTATTTATTTTTTTTTCGGCTGGTAAATTTGATCGGTAATTACCGATCACCGGCCGTTATTTCCAACCCTGCATTTGCATCATTATCACATACGGGGCAAAATTACTGAATGCTGATTGGCTAAGACAGAGGGCATTTTTTCTTAATTTTTGTAATTGCCCCGGGCAAAATTACTTGATGCTGATTGGCTGAGCACGCCTGCATTGAGTTGGTTTCCCGCTTCAAACGGATTTTGAAAAGAAATTTCAGAAACGCATCGCTTCTGAGTTTGATCTAAACACGGTTATTTCATCTTAACGTGAAAGAGAATCAACATGCAAAGCGCAGTCTTTTGTTGGAAAAGCAAAAGGATTTTTCCGACTAAAAATGCATTGATTCGTAGCCTGAAAAACGTTTGAGTGGAGACGGCTGGTGTTGCACGAAACATAGAATTACAGAACTTCATGGCCGCCAAACTAATTTCTTCGTTTTGCTTCGGGTCGCCTTATTAGTATTACAGCTCACTTTATCGGCGTAAAAACAGCGTAAATTTGTTGGTACGTGAAGTTTTCACAGTGGAAAGGACAGTTTTGGATTCAAGAAGTTATTAGAGCTCGTTTGGACACTTGTTTACGTCTATCATCGATCGAAGAACAAGTAGTTTCAAGCCGTTGCAAGCTTCGTAAAACAGGTGAATAAAATTAGATTGCTTATAGTTTTTGTTTGTAAAGAAGTGGCTTTGAGTGAATTGAACCAAGTTGCTGTGTTTTGCTTACTATTATAGTAGGCTTTCCCCGTGTTACTGCTAGCCTGTTAAATAATGACAACCGGCAAACCTGTTTACGCGACGGCAAGACCTTGAACCTTTGTACAAAATTTTGCCCTTTAT
>JAHPZR010017941.1:0-2500 GCA_019787425.1 Platygyra sinensis | reverse complement strand
TCGTCCCAGTCCTCTCACGTTTCTGCAGTTGGCTATGCCGATGAAGAATGGGGGAATGAAAATGGAAAAAAGACTGGGTCGACGAAGTCGGTGAAAAGAAAATGGCGACTGTTTTTCATACAGTTACGATCGTGAAGGTGGAGCAGGTAGGCTTCTTGTGTCTCTTTCTCCCGTTAAAAATAAATCTGGTTGCTTATTCAGGGTAATTCGTGGGGGTAGTCCGTAGGGTAGACTGGTTAGTCCGCGGAGTAGTCAGCAGAGTAGTCTGCGGAGTGGGGGTCAGTGGGTAGTCCGCGGAGCGGGGGTCAGTCTTTTCAACTCTCCCAATGCATGTCCGTCGAGTTACAATTCCACCGTTTGCTTTCTCTTTCAAAATGTTTATTGTACTAGCAGGAAGACTTTCATTCGCAGGACCACTCGTTTTCAAAACCGAAAGCTCTGGGAATGATGAAACAGCCGGATTTGAATATCTAGGGTAAGTACTTTTAGCCGAATGTTGAATTGATGTTGCAAGAGATGGATGGGCTGGGAAAATATTAAATAATGGAGCACCTATTCGTACGGCACTTGTGACTCAACTCCAAAATTTTCTTCGATTTTTTTTCTTTTTCTGATCGAAACTGACATTGTCTGTGTGATTAGATGCATGGATTGCCTCAGTCTCGACACTTCCGTACGCAGCTAAACTCACGGCAACATCAACAACCTCTCGTTTGTTAACAGATCGACGTTCTTTTACTGGAAAAAATTTACTTTACGAAGGTGAATATTCGGAGAAGAATTTCTTACAACTGTTAAATATTGACACAGTCTATGGAATTCGCTGGAAGATTCATTTACATGGGAATCAAACGAGAATTCTAGACTCCAGTATAATTATTCACAGTCGCTACTATTCGTTAGGGACCTGAACGACTGTTGCGAAAAGAGATCTGTATTCCATGAAAGTACTGCTGATTCTGCGTTGTACTAATGAAGGTTTGAACAGCAGTTAAGGTAAATGATTGACATGTGGCTTTATTGCGTATACTTGGATTATACACTAGCTATTCTTAGTCGACCTGCACTTTTAGAGTTGTTATATTAACAATTATTAGATTAATTACTGATTCTATATTTTTCAAGAAAAACATCTTCTTTAGGCACGAAAGAGAAACGATTTGGCGACGGCGAATTCGAGGAAAGCGAGACCAGAGTTGTGTCGCTTAATCGCAGAATCTTTCACTGATCGAAGCACAGTCTTGAAGTTCTGTTCGATCAAAGAGGACTATTATAATGAATGCAATTTTCCATCCAATGTTTGTTGGGAAGCTAAATTATTAGTGCCGCATCATGATCACCACAAACTCTGGTTATCAATCTACAAAACGAAATTTATAGTTTTCTAAAAATCTTAATAGTTTCATGCTTGAAAAAATGAAGAAACATGAAAGTAACATGGAGATGGAAATTGATTCAGCTCTTGATGATAGCTTCCCGTTTTTCCTGGAAATTCGCGTGACCTCGCAAAGTTAGCGTGACACTCAAAGCTTCCGGTTAACATGCAAGTATACCGAACTCTCAAGTAAAAAGTATAGCCTTTCTGTCTGTCTTTTATATTTGCAGAAGTTCAAGCAATGATTAAAATGAGTATTTTGCAAATTGCACTATACTTGGCCGCCTTCAATGTCCCTTGCCTCCACGCCAGTGGCTATTCCAGCGAACAATGCTCACAGGAGAATGGCGATTGTGAAGCATTGGTAAGGAATAAACGTCAACACTAAAATTTGATTTTCTATATTTCTATCTATATTATCTATTTTCTATATTAGGTGTCTAAGGCCCCGGTTTAAACGTCGCATTTTATATGCGCCGAATCGAATTGCCAATTAAAGTGCATGTAAAACGCGACGTCTAAATCAATTAAATGCGACATATTTCAATTCGATGCGAGTCAGTCGAATATACGACTGAAGTTCGACAGTTGATTTAAACGCCGAATTTTACATGTGCCGAATCGAATGCAAATTAATTTATGTTTGCTCGAATGGGAATTTAAAACACGTCGCTCGAGCTCAACAATTTTATTAGGCAAAAAAAAAAATGCGACGTTTAAATCAAATCAGCCGAACGTATTCATTCGAGTCGACTAAAATTAGTATTTGATTCGGCACATGTAAAATGCGACGTTTAAACCGGGCCTAAGTCATATTGTTCTTCGTTCGTATTTCTTTATCCTTCACTTTGACTTCCGTTTTTCTCAAGAAAATGCTGTAAATAAATGTTTTAGGCACAGTTCAACGACAGATAACGATACAAAAACCTGTTTTAAGGCTTTAAAAGAATTGCTCGAAACCATTAAAGGCGTAAATATCCGGGAAAAAAGCGGTTATAATTATGTGCGAAACGAAAGGGTCCAGTTATGTGGTCTCGGGTACCCGAGAGAACCCTCCCCCCGAGGCTGAGGCAACTTTATCGAGCATTTATATGTGAAAACGTAGTTCCAGTAGGCCGAGTCAAA
>JAHPZR010017932.1:0-21602 GCA_019787425.1 Platygyra sinensis | reverse complement strand
TGGTGACTCAGAACTCGAAAACATAAGGCGAATCGGTATTTTCGTACACGTAACAGTCCACCTGTTGATATTAAGAACATTGATTCTTTCAATCGTTTTAAAAAAGGCTTAAAGTTATATATCCAAAATCAACCTTATAATGAAGTGTAGAACAAATATTTAACAATTATTCCTCGAGCCCGAATGGGCTCTGAGTCAATAGGGAGCTTAAGCACGTGCGTTTTTGAGACGCGGACGGCAACCGGAAGAAAGGAAAGCATTTTCTCCCAGATTTTTATACTACTCGTCTCTAAAGGAGAAAAGATTCTTAGCAATGTGAATGTGGTTGTGTGAGGGTAAGTTTAAAGTCAAAACAGCTCACTTCCGGTTAACGTCCGCGTCTCGAAAACGCGCATACTTAAGCTCCCTAACAGCCCATGAGGCCGAAGGCCGAATGGGCTATTGACTCAGAGCCCATGAGGGCGAGAGGAATAATTGTTTTAGTAAAATCCAACTAGTTGGTCCAAAAAATATCGAGACAAAACATCTTTCGCTAGTTAAAGCCATTGTTTTGGTTTTCAAAGCCGGTGCTTTTCGCTACTATTGGGCTATAACAAATAGCCTACTAGTAGCTCAACCAATCAGAACGCAGCATTGATAATACACCACTAGTTGGATTTTACTAAAGTTGATTAGCAAGATGAGACTTACAATCTAATTAGTTTAAATTAGTCCGCCTTCTGTAATTTATCTTAGTAAATTGTATTATAATACTGCGGAGATCTTCTAAAAAGCTCATTAGACATGCATTAGAGCTTGCTAAATCTCCTGCCTTATGAGGTGTTTTGTCAGATTATTAATGTATATGTTTCAATGAAAGAAGGCGAAAATAAAGTGATACAGTAAGTATTGGTGAGCTCCATACTACCTAGTATAAGGAAATTGTATGTATCATCTCAGTTTACAAAATAAAACTAGGCAAACACTCGGAAAAAAAAACCGCCGATGTCACGCATTGTAAAAAAAAACCTATTTTCAAAAACAAAGCAGTCTACCGAGCTGAAGACAGGCCAACAGATATATGTTTAAAAATGACTTTTACCTCATTAAGGTAAAAACTTAAAATTTTAATTTTAGTTTTTTCTGACGTCACGTGAAAATCGAGAATTGTTTACAAGACAAAGCTCATCATTTGTCCACGTTTTTATGAATTATCCCTTGGAAAAACGCGAGAAATGGCTTTTTGAGCCAGGCACCTAAGAAAATTTTTTTAGGGAGGAGGGGCATGCCCCACCCTGCAAGCACAGTCTTTTCTTTATACGGCACATATGCTTTGTAATACAAGATAAAGCAAAAAGAGATAAAAGAGGCTCTGCTCGCAGGGTGGGCATGCCCCTAACGTCCCCAAGAGGCGTGCTCGACTTCAGCGCTCTTTTACATGACTGTATTCCTATAAACTTCTCGTTTGATGAGTACTGCACCATGTTTTAAAGTTTTCCGACGATTCAAGAGGATTTCCCATTTTCTAATCAAATATTTCAGTTCTAATCTCCGGATGAATTCTTGCAAAGTCATCAGCAAAACTGATGCCTCGATATATCTTCAGTTTTGAAATTACAGTGCAAATTTGCGGTTAAAGGTATAGTACCATTTTCTTCTGGTTAGCGATTGTCATTATTTTGCAACGCCGGCCGGCAATAAAACCTCATGCGAAAAATGATCAGAAAGCTTACTTCATAGAAAATGACAGAAAGGAAGAAATGTAGTAAAAAGCAACTTTTTGTTTACTTTTAGTGATGGACTCTATAAACAAACTTGCGGAAGACGTGGAAAGCCTCTTCAATCTGCAGGGCGGTGTACCCACCCAACTACAGTCCCAGGTAAAAACCAATTCTTCTAGCATCACTACTATACTGTTTGTGAACGAAGCTCGATTCAACGCTGTGACAAGGTGCCGCCTCGTTACATACAAATTATAGAGACAGGCTCAGCTCAAGAGGATACTAGAGCATTCAGTCGCATTTCTGTATACGGGAATTTTGGGTGTTGTTTTTATCTCAACCCCTCACGTGACAAAACAGACGGCTGAGGTTTCAGGTTTCGAGTCTTGTTTGGCGTTTATAAATCTGTCTTTCAGTGTACAATCCGGCTGCATTTCAGGCATTTATAAGACGTTCACAATCTCAAATCCCTTTTTTCAGGAGCCTCCTGACCAAGGAAAACGTGGTGTTGTGATCTAAGGTAAGTTCTTTAAAGCCTGACTGTGTAAGATGGTCGAATTTTCGTTTTAATTTTCGGTTTTTGTGACATTAAAAATATGCATTGCCACCAGCAAATCACTTCAGATAGTAATAATTTACTTTTGTCTTTTAAATGTACTTTTGATTGCTTTGAACATTTTTGCTTACCCGTCTTTTCTTGATTATGCTGAAAAGATGAGTTTCCTTGTCCAAACTGGGATTGGATGCGATGCGAAAGTTTATAAGGAAGACGAGAAGAACGATGTAGGAAAATTACGTACGTAAAATATTTGACTAAAAAATTAAGACACGAAACGTTGGCAAATTCATTCATTTTGGGCGGCCAATTATCGTCATTTATACGAAGAGACTGTTTGGAAGTTCCAATTCACAAAGGAAGCGTGAATAAAAGATCGTAATAGGTCTATAATCGCATGCACTTCTCGTGTGTAGACAGAATTATGATCAGAATGTTGATGTAACTGAAAGCAACAGATTTTACAAAACTTACTTGGCCTTGTGTGATTTCTACATTTATCAATATGCCAGCTGACGATGAATTTAATATTGCCAAAGATCTTATTTATGCGATCATTTTCTCTCATTGTAGATGGTTGAAATATAAGCTCTATCTAATCGCTATCTCTTCACGGTTGACCTTTTTGATCCTCGTCTGACTCTTGTTTGGGTTGATTATCTGTCTGAATGTAGGAAAATATTGTGTTCTTTACAAATAAAAAAAAAACGTTAATAAATTTGCATTCTCTGGCAAAGTTGCCTTGCCAAAGAAAAATGTTAAAATATCTGGTGGAAAAGTGCAGTGACTTTCTTATTATTGAATTACATCTTATTGGAACTTACCTTTTGGGCAAGAATGGCTTTTTAATAATTGCAGGAGTAGTTTTCATGATTTATTAGATGTCTACTGTTTGCCAGTGGTTCTGCTTACTAGGGAGTGTTATTGCCATATTACAGTGGAAGTTTGCTTATTTTGCTGGCTGGGAACTTTTGCTAAAGAAATTCACTTGCATCTTTGGTTAGGGCAAAAAAATAACATATCAACAAAGTATGATCTCTGATTGGCTAATACTCACCAAGCTTATTCCTTTCTGTTTTAGCATCATGCTTAGATGGAGTCATTTGTGAATACTCTGTCAGCGGCAAATGCAGAATTGGCCTTATCTTATTCTGAAACGCTAAACAGCCTCGTTAATTACAATTCAGAACTCACCTACAATCCAAGTTCCTCAACACCAAGTACCAATCAAAGGACAGCTCAGTTGGATATCAGCCGCAAACTACCCACAAAGCTCTCGAAAAACCCAAGTACTTATGAAAAAGAACTACGGGATCTTGTTTTGAACTTGTATTCAGATAACAAAAGACCTGTTGGGGAACACAGCCAATCGGTTGACATGGCCTCTTTTGCTCAAGACCGTATGATCCACGGACCTGAAACCAAAGGTGCTTCATTCTGGGGAGCTCAGAAAATAAGTGTTCCTCAGCCCCTTGATATGATGCACATGACAGAGCCCCATCAAGGCCAGTCAGAATCTGGTTCAGAGGGTTATGGTTCTTTGGATAATGGTGTTACACAAGTGGAGGAGAATGGTATACAGAATCTACAAGAACTGCAGGGTTATTTGGTGAAATTACAGAACAGCAAGCAAGGTACAGTCATTTTAGTTTGTAGGTTGCGCAAAATGGTATGTTTAGTGACCATGTTATAATCCTTTTTTAATCCAAGAAAATTCCAGGTAATTTTAAAAGAAGGAAGATTCAATTTCTTTTATCGCACTCACTGACCAGTTTAATGTCATTATCTATGGCGTTGGTTGTGAAATGGGGAAAGAAGAGAAATCCAAACTGATACTCAAACATTTAACTGCACTACAGACCTATCTTTACTGCCTATTATTTCAAATCAAATCATGAACCTCCTGCAGATAGCTGTGGTTAGTGTACTGGTTTCCCAAACAAGTTGTCTGGGTTCTTGTCTCTGACCACTACAAATTCAATGCAGGGGTTTACCCAGTAACGGATCACAGAGACAGGAAAATGACGTTTTTCCCGTTCTCCTCTTACCTAACCACAACCAGTGTGTAGTGTAACTATAAAAAAAACCCCGTAATTTTCCCCTCTTTTAAAGTGAAAGCTAAAGTTATCTAAACATACTTTGAAAAAGTACTACGATAGTTTGGATATCCTGGTGTACCTTTCCACATCAGAAACAGTATTAAAATAATTTTATATCAGATATAAAATTGTTGAAATGGCAAGTCACACTCAGTTACAAAAGCGTTGATGGCAATTTGGATTTTCATACAGAGCAGTGCAAACTTATAGCAATTTTACCATTTGTAGGGAAAAGAGAGGTTTTCTACTTAGGGACTAAATAGAAAGATTGAATGTGTTTAGAATCAGGGAGAAGTATTTGTAAGGGCAGCACAATTTCATCTCTGAAAGTCATCCAGGCTGTATGCCTCTTTGGCATGTTGCTGACAACTTTCTGCTGACCGGTCAAAATCTGAGAAGTGTGGTTGATAATCTAACGTTTCCCATGTCAAGCCCAGCGGTTGCGATGTCACGCCACGCTCCCCTCTCTTTTTGGGAGAGGAGGAGCATTGCCTAACATCCCCAAAACGGCTGTGGAGGGGACTAGCTATAGAAAATTGTCAAAGTATTTCAAAGTGAATAGAAAGATGAACCAGAGGCATGCGTAGCCTCTTCCAGACGTTCAGTTAGTCAGGGCTCAGCGCTTTTTTTATTTCTTACGCGCTGCTGCACCCTGACTGACTGAACGCCTGGAAGGGGCTAAGGCATGCGTTACAGTTTGTTCTTTCTTGTGGACTCCACAGAAATGTCATCTCGCAATGTTAGCTTCTCGTCAGACCAGATGACTCCGCTGTTTGATGACTCTGGAATACATCTGGAATTCACCACGCCCTCTGACACCGGAATCTTTGAGGTAGTCATCGATAAACCTGACGCTAATGCCGAAAGGGATGAGGTTGACAAAAATCGCGAATTTCACCGCATCCTGCCGGAGTTTCGAGGTCGGCCAGCGTCTGTTATTGGGGAGGAAGGCGTAGAAGACGAAGCAGATGATTTTCTTGTATCAGATAGACTTGCTGGACAGCGTAGTGGTTTTGTCACTCAAGGCCGTGATGATCAAAAGATTATTTCGATTGAGGATCTCACACTGAAAAATGCAAGTCGTTCTGACCACGAAAAGGGTGGGGATGTTGCAATCGCGGAGGGTGTGACCAAGGAGCAGAAATCATTTGCGAAGGAAAACTACCACGATCTTGTCTTGCAGCGCGCCAATTTGGAGGGAAAGCTAGAGTCACTGCAGGAAGAGTTTGCCAGTGTGCTAGAAGACAGGAAGTCGCTACAGATTAGGCTTCAAGCCGTAGAAGCACGACTAAGGGAGGAGGTGCTAAAAGCGCGGGAAACTAAGCCCACTGCTGTGTCACTGGTGGACGAGCTTCGACGAAACAAGTGTGAGTTGGAGAGTCAGCTGGTCGAGTTACAGAGTGCGTACGAAGAAAAACATGGCAGTCTTAATGAAGCGCTTGAGCAGTTGAAGACATCCAGCATCACTATTCAAAATCTCAAACAGAAGTTGTCATTGCTAGAAGGTGAAATCTGCCGAAGGGAAGAAACGGTGAGCGCGCTTCAAGCTGAGATGGATAGCTTGAAGAAATTGCTTGAGGAAGCCAAGGAACAGAATGAAGAATTCAAGAAAGAGAACATGGCTTTGAATGCAGATATAGCGAGGCTTGTGGATGCGAAGGAATGGCTCCAGAAACAGCTCGGGTTTGCTCAAGACGCGCGCACGAAGTTGCAACTTGAAGCGAACGAATTTGAGTCCACACTAGCAGCGAAGAATCACATGATAGAGGAGTTGAAATGCGAAGGAGCTCGTTCAAGTCAGCAACTTATAGAACTACAACAGAGTTCACTCGTGGAAAAAACACAGATTCTGAAGCACATGGAGCAGGTTGAAGAAAGCATTACTCAACAAAACCTGGCTTTCAAAGAGATGGAAATTGATAAACAATCAGTGGAAAAGACTTTGGGATCAAGAGTTGAGTCACTCACAAGTGAAAATAACAGACTCCTCAAGCTTGTGAGCTCAGCTGTGGAGATTCAAAAAGAACTCGACGCAGCTAAGCAAGATGTGGTTTTGAAAGAGGCTCTGCTTGAAACCATAGTCAAGGAAAAGGAAGAAGTAAAGGAACAGTTGAAGCTTGCCCGCGAGTCTACTGGGGAATACAAGAGAAATCTTCACGAGTTGGAATCAAAATTTGACGCAACCAAACGGGAATTGAAGATGGCGCAAGATGATATAGGAGAGAAAGAGTGCTACATTGAAAAGCTTCAAGAAGAAAAGAGAATTTTGAAAGAAAATCTCGAGGTTGCGAATAAGGAGCGGCTAGCGTGTGATAACGCCATTCACACATTGCGGCTGGATCTCGAGAAGGTTGATCGTCGTTTTAAACTGATGAAACGAGAACTTACCGCAAAGAACTGTCAGCTGGAGGAAACAACTCGACAAAAGGATATGTTTGTTGGAGAGCTGCGTACGCTGAGAGAGGGCTTAGAGAATCAGGTTGCCTTGAGTTGTGCCGTGAAAGAGGAGTTAGCACAGAAGGAGAAACTCGTTGAAGAATTTCAGGAGCTGAAAGACGCTCTGGAAAAAGACATTGCTCGTTTGACTCAGCAGCTGGAACATTCACGAGGCGAGATTGCAAGAGTGGTTAAGGAAAGAAATGATATCCAGGAACAACTTCATACTGCGACGAGGTAATTAGATTATTTCTTTCTTGCCTAGGAATGGCAGTTGTCGAACCTCCACTAATGGCTCCCCCTCTGTAGAGGCGCCCTCTCTACAGAGAGCACTTTCTGGTCCTGCGGACCGTCCGTAAATCCACTTATTTTAAGGTCTCGAAAACGGCCATTTTTCCACACGGGAAACTGCGGCTAAAGGCGTCCCAACTTCTCCATAACGGCCAGTTAGTCAAAGGCTGACGAATGACGTGTACCAAACCCCGTGTTATACTGTCAGGATCACAAAACGTGTGGTCCTCCCTCCGAAAAAACAGGGGTCATGCACCCCTACCTCCCCATAACGGTCACTTTCATCGGTCCCCAAGGTGGCCGTTCTAGAGATGTTTGACTGTAGTCTATTATTTTTGTTCTTGCTTTCAGGGATTCTGTTTTGCTAGAGGATAAGTTTCACAAATCGTTGCTGGAACGAGCGAGATTGGAAGGTGAACTTGAGACTACCCAACAGTCGAACCAAGCTGAATTAGAAGCGCTTACAAATCAAAATTCATCGCTCAGAGAAGAAATCACGACAGAGAGAACAAACCTACAGGCCGAAGTTACGAAAGAGAGAGATAAAGCCATTAACTTAGAGCAGGAACTGAAATACCTAACGGACGAGATTATAAGAAAGGAAGGAAAACACAACCAGGAGATGCAGTCTTTTGGAGAGACTTTGAAAGAGATGAAGAACAGGAAAGAACTGGCTGAACAAGAACTGAAGATGCTTCAGAAAATCACCGAGCAAAGTGTGGCTGAACTGAAAAAAAGCTACGAAAGCCAACTGGAAGAAGTCCGAAATGATGTTCTTTCTCTTCAAGAGGAGAAAGCTAAGATTGAGCAAGATTATGAAGTGTTCCGGAAGAAAGCAGAGAATCAACTTGGTGTGAAAAACCGAGATATCAGCCAAATGGAAAAAGAACTTTCATTCTTGAAGGAGACGCTACAACAAAGGAAGGCAGAGATAGAAAAATTGCAGATGTGCTCAATTGAACTTGAAAGAGTAAAGGGACGTCTGACTGGAGTGTTGACAAGTCAGAAAACACTGCGAGAGCATGTGGTGAAAATGGAAAGTGAAATCGCAACTCGAGAATCAGCCTTGCTTGAGGCGGCAAACGAGCTGCAGAGATTGAAGAAAGACAAAGAATTACAGCAGAAGACAGCAAGTGAGAAAATCGGTAGCTTAGAAAAGCAGTTAACGAACGTGTGGCAGGAAAAGAAGAATCTGCAAGATTCTTTCAGGAAGGAAAGACAGGAAAAGGTTGCTTTAAGAAGAAAGATCGAGGAAAACGCGGACGAAAGAGTGGATTTGATTAAAAAGTTAAGCGGCGCTGAGAAGCTCATCAAACAATTACAGGAAAAGGTTAAGAGCGAGGGTGATGAAATGAAGAGGTGCCGATCTCAACTAGAAGGGTTGAAGGAAAGCTTCGTCGAGGAACAGACTACGCGGGAAAATTTACAAAGGAGATTGGAAGCAGTGTTGGAGCAAGAAGCAGCCAAGGATAGAAAAATGGAAAGCTTAGAATGGGAAGTTACCCGGCGAATCAAAGAGGTGGAATACCTAAAGGAACAGCTACGGATGATGGAAGAAAGACAACAGTTGGAAATGGAAAACTTGAAAACCGCGCTTCAAGTATCAAGGAGCGAAACGACATCATTGCGCTCTGAGTTGTCCGAAGCAAGGAAAGCTAAATGTTCTTACCAAACAAAGACGTTTGAATTGAAAGATTCCCTTCTTACAGCCAGGCAAGTTACAGAGTCATTAAAACAGGAGTTATTTGTGAAGCGTCAGGAGCTGAATTCCTTAGTGAATGACGTGTTGGCTTCCAGCAACCTGCAACTGCTACAAGAAGAAGTTACAGCGAAAAGAGAAGCGATGTCTGACTGTGAAGAAACACGTGACGACACAGATGGGGCTAAAAAGGAATCAACCAACACCTTCAGGTAAAGACCCTATTTCAGCTAACACACCTTAAGACGGATTAGTTAAGAATGAGTTAAGAACGTGTAGACTAAGGGTGCGTGCCTTTGAGGTGATCTGGATCAGGATCAGTAATTTAAGATCACCTTAATACTCACAGCACTTCTTTTTCCTTAAGACAAACTGATTTCAGCATTCCTAGATATAATACAGAAGCATATGGTCAACATTCTCTCGAATTCATCGGCTACTTTGATGCGCCATTATCCGAGTGATGATGATGAATGAATGACAACTTTATTAAGTCTAGTAATTGGGGAGACTGAAATACGAGTTAAAATCGTTCCACCTAAGATTTAGTTTAAGAAAGATAAAGTTTAAGTTAAAGTTAAATCACAAAAACTAGTTTATTATCACCCAATAATTATTCAATAACTAACCACGTAGATGAACAGCAAGAACAACGCATGCATCGATCATCCAACAAAGAGCTAATGTCAAACTTTCTAATAGTGCTTTTAAAGTTGTTCAAAGATTTTGCAGATATGATATCTTCAGGCAGTTTTCCCCATAATTTTGGTCCAAGGTAGCACAATCATGAACAGGCTCTCTATTCGAGAATCGGGCGAAGTGAGACCCTACCCCCACCCCCCTCGGTCACCTTACTCTCAGCCAGTTCCTTCTTGGCCCATCAAGCCACGGTCAGGTCCTTCCAGCTGGGGCCTGTTCACAGGCTAATGAATCTGTGACTGGAGTGGATTCATCGGGTCCTTTGATGCACCATGATCTGAAATCAAAACAGAGGAACTTACCCTAAAATAATGGCCTTTAAACCCCCTGTTATGTGTTCTTATTTAGAGCAAACGTCGCAGTGTATTGAAGAAAAAGAACTTGAACGAAATCATGATCTTGAGGAGGGTGTTTACTTTATTCCCTTAGAATTTAGTTTTCCTTTTTACACATAGTTCTTTTTCTCGTGAAAAAAAAAAAACTAATTTGGACATGCAGCAAGCACCTTTCAATTAACGAAAGTAACAGATTGAATTTTCGATAGACACTACAGTAAAGCCATTTTGATAAATCTAGCTTCTTAAAAGTGTAATTACTGTATATCAATACTTCTTCATGCCCTTTACATACCCTAAATTTCCCTTTTCGACCCTGGAGCGGGGTTTGGGCCCTATTGTCCCTTTCGTCAGGTGTGGAGCATTAATTATGTAGAGCGTTAACACGTATACGTTAGACCGCTTCTTTTTACCGTTTTTAGGCCAATTTCCGGTCTACAAGAGTGCATGTCTTTGCTCAGGTAGGTAAAAAGTATGACATTTAATGGTCTATCTACATTAAGAACATTTATTAAACATAACCACCACCATGGCTAGCTTGTAAAATAGTCGCCCGTGTAAATATTTTGCGAAACAAGTATGATTCCTGAAGTGTTCAAATCAAAACATAGTTTGTTACGGTCTCCAAATAAGCATTCTCAAGTTCTCGGAACAGGTCACTTAGCAAGGACACCTCGAACTGGGATTGAGTCTTCTCGCTTGTGCTGTGTTTAAATATGTGCGTTTGAATTTTCTAGGTCACAAATTAGCAATCTTCAGAAACAGATGAATGATCACACAGACTCGGTTCAGACGGCCACTACATCTTGGAGGTAAAACAAGAAATGTTTATACTTATCTATCTCTGTTTTCGCCTACTGACGCGCAAACTAGATGGATTGTTTTCGCTCTGTTCCTCTTCGACTAAGCGAGATGCTGTGCGATCTTCTCAAGTTCGCGGGAGAAAAAAACCGGCAAATGCATGGAAAATTAAAACTGCGACTGGATGCTTTCTGGCACAGTTGTATCCCTCAACCATCATATTCCCATACAAACACTGTAATTTCTGACGCGCCCTGTCTGCCCGTCAGTGTGGCTTCCAAAAACCTCAGATTTGCTGACTTTGAATTAGGGGGCAGACAAACAGCAATATAACGCTGCTAATATCATTTTTACACCTCGAAGCCTAACTTTCTCTAGAATTGAAGGCTATTTTTGTGCTGTTGCGGCTTCACTTCTACCATTTAATGGTCATACTAAAGCATAAATGACATTTATGCTGTAGTATGACCTCGTGAACGTAGGCTTGATTTCCGCCGCTCTCTCGTGACTGGCCTATGTGAACGGTTGATCTCGAGTTCTCAGAGAAATACTGGGAAAAGACATACCCCGTAAAGTCTTTTCAGTGTCTTTTTGTGACTCTGTGTACATTGTAATGGACGTCGTCGAGTTGCCTGAGGACAGTCTAGTAATTCTTTGTTTGTAAAAGTACATGCTTACCAGTATTTCGAGATCTTGTTTTCTTGTCATTTTGCGAACGACGACGGCTACCAGGTTTTTTTTTCCAAGACACTGAACACGCCTGCACCCTGGCTAGTCGTACCTAACGCCACCGTTAGAAAATCAAACCACATCAGCAACTAATTAAGACGGAACCAAAGTCCCAAAACAAATTAAAAGGATGAATGAACAGGACAATTGCTTTACATGTGGATTTTACGGCTTTGTACACTTCAGATAAAATCACAAACACAGCTGTCTTTTTGAGAGAACGCGATTAACCCAGTCAGCTCAGTCAGCTGATAAACAAAGAACAGAGAAACTGAAAATGTTCTAGAGACTGGAAATTCTCAGCTAGAATCTTTATTGTCCTGAACCTTCGCCCTTGTGGTTTCATAAACTCCCTTATGTCTCATCTCATCTTTTTGTCGTCGTTTTTCTCTCTTTTTCTTGCAGGTCTTTTAAAGAAAATGTTCACCAGCTGCAAGTAAGCTGTAATTCTCAAAACAGTCAGCTGCTGACAGCCGAGAAGGACAAGTGAACTACTACAGGGTCTCTGCAAGGGGCATGCACAACCTACAAACCTTAAAAGACGGCTCGAAATTAACGCTCGCAGACTCGTAACATGCGAGTGCTTTTGATAATCTGCGAATGAGAAAAATATCTACTAGCAAACGTTTACAAGTTAGAGTCATCCATGTTTCCCAAAACATTTGGAAAGAATTTGCTAGTGGTCTCACCAGTTTGCTAGTGGAAAAAATCTTACTAGCAAAACTTTGCAAGTCGACCAAAAAGTTAACTTCGGGCCCTGAAAGGATTAAAACGAACGGAGAACGTTTCCTTGTAGTATCGTCGACAATCGTCGACAAAAAGTCTCGTACAACTTTCCTCAGGAAAGCTCAACGTGTTATAAATTACAATTAAAATGTTTATGTACAGTGCAATGTTATTTCCCATAATTGTAAATGAAAGAACAGATGTTCTCAGTAAAAGACAATAATTATTTTACTTTCTTAAAATCGGATTTATTTTCATATTTGATATCTTTTCTAATTAACATATTTTATATATTTTTGGGGATCTTATTTTCCAGATTTGCAAAAATAAATACTGTTAAATTATTTTGTTGTGGACAACAATAATAAATATTAAATAAAACTAAACACTTTTAAATTTCGTGATATAATGGCAATAATACTGATCTATTTAAAATTCCATGCTTTGAATATGTTTTGGCGTAAAGAATGAATGCAACATCTTCTAAGCCGAGTGATGTCTCTGGCGGAGGGGGGACTGGGAAAGGGCCACGAGGGAAGCCACAGTCTGACCTCATACCTTTGCTACATCACAAGTCAGCATGAATTAGGATAATGCTTTGGTGGTAGGTTCCCTCAAAGCATAACTGTTGACTTAAAAAGTGTACCGTGTCTTCGTTGTCTCAACGGGAATTGTCATCCATGCCAGTATGTCAGAAAAGGGTTACAGTTTCCACAAAATGTAACCGCGTTTTCTAATCTGGCTGACATGATTTGAAGTTTACACAAATGTTTTTGCTATATAGCATTCCAAAATGTTTCTATACTCTTTCATTACAAAGGTCGGCACACACGATGGGACTAGTCCCTGCGACTAGTCCCTGCAACAAGTCGCAGGGACAAGTCACATCGTGTGTGCCGACCTTAAATCTACTAGCTTTCTGTCATGAAAGCTGTTCTCTCATTGGCAACACCACTCACAATCTATTCTCGATTTCTATCGCGAGCTCATAATCGGATTGTTATTTAAAGTATTCTATTTTCGAGCTGCTTTGTTCCCAGGCACCGTTGCATTTCGTCGGTGAAAGGCGGGAAACAGGGAGCGCGAGGCTTGACGGTTAGCCGGGGACAAAGCGAGCAGCAACAAGAACGCCGCAAGTTAACTGGCGCCGTGCTTCAACCGAGAACGATGGCCTGGGGAAAAGGCAGTCTCCTGCAATTTCCTAAACGCTGACTACTATTTTCATAGAAGGGAAAGAAAGTTTCTATTTCTTCTTCCAAATAAACGCTCGAAATGTAAGTTTTCGTTTCTATGTAAAGAGTTAGAGTGGCTTTCAATCGAGTGTCGTAAAGCCAAAACCAAAGCAATCACTGACCAATCACAAAAGATGCAGAGAGCTCCGTGAACCAATCAGAATTTGAAGTAATTACATGCACCCAGCGCCAAGTGCGGGGAAATGCATGTGTGCATCCTGGGATTAGTTTTGGTTTGCTTATTTGGTCTCCAGAATGGCGCGCATTTTGTCAACCAAACAAAAACTGAAGTAAAGCAAACGCAAATTATTTTCCACACTATACACTCGGTTGAAAGCCACTCTGTTTAAATAGCTTTCAGCTCGTAGCAGTGTATGCAGTATGTCTATTATTAATTAGTTAAAGTCCATGAAATATGTTTGGGTCATATTGCCTGAATTACGACTTTCAAACCGAAGGAGAGTGTCCAACAACTCGTCTCCAGTCTTTGTGCCACCCTGTTCTAACGTAATGTTAAGATATCGCTGGCGCACCAAGTGAGCAGCGGCCTTGGGTTCCCTTTGACGTGTGAGGATTCCTTTCTTGTTGCCGCCCACTCGTGTCGTACCTTGAAGAGGAACAACATTAATTATAGGTGCGTTACATACAGGAATACATAAGTAATATGCCCAGGTGGAATATTGCTGCAGTAGTGGTGCACTGCATTTGAACAGTGGGGTTTTTACATTATTCCGTGCTAAAGAGGTACAAAGAATTCAAAAACTTCAACATCATTTCCTCAACCTGGGGCTCATTATGCAACTGATCAGTAAAAGTGAGAGCTCTGGGAATGTAACTGAATTGAAACTCGAAGTTGTATTCTCTATCTTAACTTTCGGTTAACATTCATCGCAATAGTAATCATCGTTAGGGTCGTCGTCATCATCATCACCGTCACCGTCTTTGTCATCTCCGTCGTCATCAATCAATGCATCAGTCCTCTTTGTCCAAAGGAGAGATAGGACGTCCACTATTGCCTTCCATTTCTGTCGACCTTAAGTCGCTCGGTTGGCTTTCCTTCACGCCATGATGAACATCTAAGTCGGGTCCTTATTATCGCTGTTATATCTCAAAGCTAACAAAAACAGTTTTTCAAACTGTTCTGTTTTGTTATACTTCATTTTGTAGGGCGCCGAGAGAAAGACTATGCCTCCTTTCGTGTACTCGTGGCTTCTTCATGTGCTTCACGTTTCAACAACCTCCCTTAAGGGCTTTTAATGTATCTCCTATTCACAGCAACTTCAGTAAAGCTTTAAAAAGCTAAATTGGTTTAGAGGTCGTGAACTCACCCTGTTGCGTCATGAAGTCCGCAAAGTTCCAGATCATCTCACCAATGAAAAATTCCTTCTTCAATTTATCAAATACTGGAAAATACTGCAACAGTGTCTCTACCTACAGTGCACATGACAGGAAAGTGTAATTTTTTGTGTTAAGGTAAGCCACAGAAGGAAGGAAAAAAGAAAATCTGCCTGCGCCTTTCTCGCCATCATGGCCATAGACCGGCTTGGTGTAAGAATACATTTGGGCTCTCTTTTCCTTGTTTTTTCTCCGCTCTAAGCTGAGAGAGCTTTGTAAAGGATATTCCAAGGACTGTCGTAAACAGCAAACCAAAGTACCGGTAATCCCTTCTGCGCAAAATTTCTGCGACAAACCAATCAGAGCTCGCAGTTTACGCGGGAAAATTTTAGAATCGATTGTGTTTAGTTTTGCATCTGAATGGCCGAGAATACAACATGTACAACATTTTGAACCAATAACAAAGCACTAAGCCCATTTGGAACTTACTTGGTATTCCTCTGAAAACATTGATGGTGGTTGCTGCAAGGGATATAAACAATTTTAATACATATTCTTGACGCCGCTATCACGTAAGTATATTAAATCCTGCTTTATGCATTCGACGCAACATGATGAGAGACGGAACAACACATGTCAACGGTGGTGAGAAAGAAGCAATGATAAACGCAATAAAGAAAGGAAATCCTTCGTCTTTCTTTCGTTTTCTCTCTTTACTGCCTTAAGGCCCGTTTACACTGGCGATTTTCGTCGCGGCAACTCGATGCAATTTTTGTCGCGCTAAAGTTGCATCAAGTTTCAAACATGTTCGAAACCCCTGCGATATCGCGACGACAAATCGCACTGAGAATCGCACCTGGTTTACACGTGCGATTTTGATTTTGAAGTTGGAACTTTAGTGCGACGAAAATTGCATTGAGTTGCTGCAACAAAAATCGCCTGTGTAAACGGGCCTTTAAGTATGGTCACCCTTATATGACCTAACATCTACTACATAAGTGAGAACCAGCCAACCTTGATGCGTTCTTATTCACGACTGCATGAGCGGATTGAAATCTCTGCGCTTTTAGAAAATTTAACTTCTCCCAATGATGCTACTGGTTCAAACGCATTTCTGAAGTTATCTATAGTTAATAAGGCCATTATGTTCCTGGTGGAGCGAAGGGCAGTAAGTTTTATGATTTGTTAATTGTTTCACACTTCCAAATAACTTATTAAGTGAGGCAACCCAGGTGTGCGACTTATACCTTGGTTTGCTTCAAGTTCCACAGAACAGGCAGCGTTCAGAGAACACGGAGCTTCTAGACTCTTACTGTATTTTCAAAATACATACATACATACATTCATATTCCTTGTTCCTCAGACTGAAAAAGTTACATTAAAAGGGAGAAGCTAGTCAAAAATCATTTTAACTCGCTAAAAGAACATGCTCGGCAACTCAGTAACACATTTTCTGCAAATGAAAAGTCGTGACGTCAATTTTGTAGGCACGTACCACGTGCATACCAGCTACAGTGTCTGCTCCATATTCAGCCTGTACAACCGGTTTGCCGTGAGCATCAAACCAGTCCCGGAGTTCCCGCTCCAACTGTTTCGAAATAAGTTGAGTTTGTCCGAAGTCGTGGTACCAGGCGTAATAGCGATTGCAAAAAATCACATCACATAACTGCACCTGGAAAGGATAGACGAGATCATAGGCCTACAGCGTATGTTGTTCTGAAGCTAACAAACAGCATCTTATAAGGATTTATAGATTGTGTTCTAAAGCTAGGCCGAGAAACGGCGGTCTAGAAACGTTACTTCAAGCAGAACTGAAGCTAACTGCCTTGTGATATTGTTGATGTTATCATGGTTGCTAAACGGTTGTAATAGGTACAGGAAAAAATTACAGGGCGTTTCTTACTCCTAACCCGTCCTCTCTGAAAACAAAAATGCTCGACGGGCTTCTAAATTATGTGTAGAGTTAAATCAGAGTTTTCTTGGAGAGACAGTTAATCAAGCTTTGATGTTTTACCTAACAGTCATAAAAGAAAAAAGAAAAAGATGAACTTGAAATTTCTTTTCTTACCACTTTATCGTTCCAAGCTTTGAACATAGTAACAAATGTCACTGGTCGCGTGGAATCCAGTTCACGAGTCAGGTTAAAGAGAGCTCTGCAAAAATTACGCGAAAAAAAACAGTGAAATTGAAAGTTAATAGTATTACCGCGGCGTTAACCATCGTGAAACAATTCTTTTATCTAAAAATGTGGTGTTATATTGATCACAACACAGAGAACCTGAGGCGCTACCAAGCTATCAAGGCCTGACCAATAGTGTCGCGAGCAAACGCAAGATATGAAATACAGTGACTTATGTTAAATTTCAGTAATCCAAAACATATGTTTAGGCTTTGTTGGTTAAATTGCATGAAAGAACATCAGGACAATATCACATAGCTGATGATTTTCTTCTCATCACCTGCCTGCCTAATAATGTATTGGTATTCCAATGAGAAAATAGATTTTGATCACTGCTGGGAATTAAAAAAACCGCGTCAGGTACAAAACCAAGATGATTGCTCTTCTTTTCACGGACTTCGAGACAGTAAACTGAATTCGAGTCGAGTCTTCATTGTTTCCTTCTGCGTGTGGTTAATACGCTTTTTCTGATTGGCCATTGCTTTGACTCTTGAGTTCAGGCTGGCGTTACCCGGCCTAATGGGCTTGCACATGTACTCTCAAATGCGCGCAAGCTTTCTTGGTGCAAGTAAAGTAGCAAGTCAAAATAAGCTGGGAATTTGCATCCTGTGACTCTGTTTGGTGAGGTCTTTAACCTCTGAAAGACAATGCGAAATTATACAAACTCATTATTAAAATATTTGCGGATTACCAGAGCCAGATGTAAGAAATGACGTATCATGATTCTGATTCTCAGTCTTCCAAACCTTTGGTCCCAAAGCTACGCAACCAATAAGCTATTAAAAAGAAAACGGCGCTCAGTTAAGGGCCTTTAGAAAAGAAAGAAGCGCAAAGTAGCGAAGAAGCTAGTGTCAACCAATTGGTTGTATGTTCTTACTCGAAGTAAGGTACGGACTTCGGCTTGTCACTGCACGGTTCATTAGCTACTGACCACATGACCACTGCTGGCCTGTTCTTATCACGGCGGATCAGTTCCTCCATGACCACTTTGTGATGTGCCAAGGATTCTTCGCCCAAGTTGTTTCTGAAATGAAAGAAAGGTAACAGAAAGAGCATTAGGCTTAAAGGCAATTGCATGGCATGAAGGAAACATCTTCTTGCCATAGAAAGTTATATAAACATGGTTATGGAAGATTTTCAAATGAAATCATGTATTCAATAAACTTATCAAGTTATCTTTCGATACTCTCTGTGCATCTAACAGAGTAGGTGGAGGGGTGAGTGTTCAGAGGGTGGGGAGAGAGGGGATCAATTTTGAACAGTAATAACAACATTTATGCACCTGTTACACAAATCAAAGAAATTTAAGATGGCCCTTTGCTCAAATTTTAGGATTCCTATAAGAAAATATTTTGCATAATGATAACACCTCATCCAACATGACCACTGATCAGATCAGACATGCTTTGGATTGGAAAGTAACAATCATAAACTGCTTTGAATACTAAGTGACAAACATATTTGCCATCAAGGACACTTAATCTCCAAAAGAAACATACAAAATCACAAACAAAATTTTTTTAAAAGCACCAACTAGGATTCCGAAGAGAATAAGATAAAGTACTACAAAACAAAAAATTAGAAAATTACGGTCTAATGCCAACTCCAGGACACTCATCTACAACTACAATTCCTTCTCTATCAGCCATGTCCATAATTTCATCAGCATAGGGATAGTGACTTGTCCTAAAGCTGTTTGCACCCAGCCACTTGAGCAGGTTGAAGTCCTTGGCAATCATGGCATAATCAAGACCTTTACCACGAATCTAATAAGAAAAACATGAATAAAAGTTTGTTAATCATTACATCTCTGAATGTCACCATGCATGGGTTTTCCTTTTAAAACAGCCTCCTCCCTAAGAATTCCATCACTATATTAAAGGACAAATGTGATTGAGTGAGCACAATGTATCTTAACCCTTTACCCCCTAAGGCGAATGGCAGTTTTTCCCAAATTGGCAAATAAAGACTACCTGTGCAAGATATACCATATGAAGGAGGTAGACTTTTTGAGAGAAATTGCTTTACAAAAATTCAAAAATGAACGACTTGTAAAATCTATTAAGTTAAACCTTCTACTGTATTAGGTATACCCCTAAACTATAGCTTATTTAGCAGCTCCTAGTGCATAGCTTCATGCATTTAAGTGCAACAAGTCTTGCATTCCATTTGCATCTCCCCTCCCCAAAATTAAATTTTGTGGGGGTGGTCAACCATGTCTTTGATAGGAGGGGGTCACATGTTTATGACCTCATTGAGTAGATCTTCACAAGACAATTTTTGCACTAGAAATTCAGAGAAATCCATCATACATTCACAAAATTATGATGTTGTGCACCAATTGGCACTCTAAGGGGGTTAAGGGTTTGCCTATGAGTGTGTAAATCATGTAAAGACACTACATGTATTTATTGTGACTGGAATGTCAGGGAATGAGCTAGCTTTCAGTGTCTTAAAAGAAAAAGCTTGAAAGTAGACTGCAAGCATTCTCTCTTGTGTTCTAACATCTGTGGGGAATGACACAAAACAAATAAAAGTGCAAGCGTGATGACGAGCATAACATAAAAGTGGTCAGTAGCAAAGCCGCAAACTGCAAGTAGCGAAGGCATCTGAAGTCACTCATCTTCCTGCGCCTACATTACTTGTGGTTCGTGGCTTTGCATGTCAAGCTCAAACGCTCATGACGGCTCACTTCTAATTGCTTTCTCCTTAGTGTTCTTCTGAAGGGCTCGAAAAAAACCTGACCGGTCGTCAGGGACAAGCAGATTTTCCCTTCGGGCAAGCGACTTTCTCTCGTTCTTTGCCCACTGGGCAAGGACCCATGTAAGCTGTTTGCCCCCTAAATTTTTGATAATGATTTTGAGACGAAAAGGTAAGCTTTAGTCTCAAGGGTAATCATTAAGTGTTCCGATGAAGTTTGACGATGCGCTCTCACGACTCAGAAGTGGTTGCCTGGCACATAATCAAAATCTGCCCTGATCAAATTTCTTTGCCAGTATAAATGTAGCTGTGTTGGAAACGAATATGCTGTGTTAATTTCTTCATTTAAGCAATTTTTTGCAAGCATTTTTCAGTTTCTCTGAACAAAACTTAACTCAACAACAATATATTAATTAAAACTGTAGAAATTGTATGCAAAAACTGAGAAGTCGCATACATGTCTTTCTACCGTGAAACGAAGCCAGCATTTTTAATACTAAAATCCAGGTAAATCTCTGTTTTTGGAGAAATATGCAAGTTGGGTGTGCCACGCGAAATGAAAAGTGTTAAATTATTAAAAAGAAATGGATATTAAGTAAGTCATCAAAATACTTTCAGAGTTCCTGGAAGATGACTTAGAATAGTGTTCCTTTCAAACAAAGATGTTTTCCCTGAAGATGTTTTCACTGAAACTATCATTTTTCATTTACCCAAATGAAAAAAAAAATGCTCTTGGCGGCTTTTCAAAATTTGACACCGTGCCTGCATGTGTCAAAATTGAAGTCAAGATGGGTTTATTACATTTAAACATGCCTGTAGTCTTTCTTGGGTTCATGAATTATTAATGAGTTTGAAAAGTTGGGCAATCAGGGAAGTGCCCTGGGCAAGCAAAATTTGAGGGTTACTTGGCCATGGGGCAAGGTGAAATTCAAATATTTTTTGAGCCCTGTCTTCCCCAGCAGATTTTTGAGTAAAGAGAGCCTGCTCGCAGTCTAGTTGGAAAGATGATGATCTGGACAATATCAAATCCTTGCAGCCCAAGGGAGGAGTCCCATATAAAATGGACTGGGGTGCTCGTTGAAATTTTTAAAAGAACTCCTAAAGGTACCAAGGTCCTGTTTTGTGGGTGTATCTTGAATTTTTTCACCTCTAAGAGGTACCAATTCTAAAACAACACAATAATTTGCTTTGAATACCTTCTACTAGTAAATTTGAAATGCATCATAAAATGCATAATTTTCCAATTCCTTTGCCCTCCCCCCCCACAAACCAATTGTCATGTAGTTGTGAAAATCTGTGCAAATGAATACCAACAATGCTTCCAAGAGGGGAGATGGGAGGAGAAAAATGGATAAGCAGTTTGGAAATTTTTATGCTGATAATACCCACAAAAATGATCTTGTGATAAGTTCTTACTTACATCAGCATCCTCATGTTTTCCAAATCCTTTGAAGTAAAATGGCTTGTTGTTTATGAGTAGACTTGTTCCTTCAACCTTGACAGTTCTAATTCCCACAGGGAGATAATATACATCTTCCAGCATAAAAATGGTAGAGCGGGTGACCACCTACAGATACGTGTATGAAGAAGACATATCAAAATGATAGACTGCGGCATGGAATGAATGCATTGAAAGAAGAGATAAACCCAGGGAAACATTATATGCATATGGATTACTGACCAAACATCAAGGTGGTTGAATATGAAATTGGCAGAAGTTTTTTTGGCATATTTATGGATGAAGACCCAGAAAAAAAAGAACATTGCTTGTATTCAGCCTTCTTGACAGAACAAGCTTGGTCAGTAAAGGATTTATTATATGGCATATAAAATAACACAATTTTATTACAGGAAACAACAGGGTCAGTGCACATCGCGCATCACGTTTGAACCTGATGGAGCATGATTAAAAACAGTTTCTTTTCTATGCATTACTTGACGTTTTTTTTATTTTTATGCAATAAGACTATGGTAAATTTATACTAAAACAATTAGACTACTCGCCCTCATTTTTTACGAGCGATACTATCTGCTTGTAGAAAACTCGCGCTCGTAGTCTAATTGTTAAATAGTCTCTTGATAGCC
>JAHPZR010017930.1:0-11264 GCA_019787425.1 Platygyra sinensis | reverse complement strand
CATCCCAAAAAGCTGAAAATTGAGCGCCGCCAATGGGCCAAACTGCGAGAGAAGCAATGCTCCTATTTTCACGGTTTGTGTTCTCGGTGCCATTTTGATTCTCCTGAGACTCTTCGCGCGCAATTTTATATTTGGTGCCGAAGCTAATATTTCAGCCCGGGCTGAAGTTCGTCATGTAATCGCAACAAAATTTCAGCCCGGTTTGCCGGGTTGAAATTTCAGCCCGGGCTGAAATTCGCCATGTAATCAGGCCCTAAATTGCAAGTTTCAGCTCAAACCAGTGAATGACCCCATTCAGAAGAACGGAGGTTTCACTCGGAAAACGCATCAAGCGTTTGTCGTCAACACTACGCCGGAGGAATTTAAAAACGTAACAATCACCGGTCATTTTGGATTTAATTGTGTTTGAGGAAAACTCGCGGAACGAAATCACGTGATTATCGTGACGTCATTGTTTTCTAAAAACTCCGTTTCAAAATATTTTTCGTCCACACGAAAACGCAAAGTCGGCGCGTTCAAATTCCTCCGGTTTGAAGAGCGTTTTCGAAAAGCTGCGTTTTCAATCGTGACGGATTAGTGTGGACGGTAGGCCTAACCGTAGAAATAAACCTTCGTTTTCGTGATGGATTAGTGTGGACGGAAGGGCAAACCGTAGAAATAGAGTTGCGTTTTAAAATATCTCCGGTTTATTTGAAGAGAGTTTTCGAAAAGCTTCGTTTTCGTGACGGATTAGTGTGGACAGAAGGCCTAACCGTAGAAATAAAGCTGCGTTTTCAAAATCCTCCGGCTCCGGGGTGGCCTTTAAGGCGCCGTGCAAACAAGCAGAGGTCTTCGCAAAGCTCAGGAAATTAAAACGTTTTTAGGGGGACATTGTAACCTGTGTGAGGTCACACGTCACACAACCTGACAATAAAACAGTCAAGCTGATATTAAATGAACAATCTTTATTAAATTTTTAAACAAATCTACAGATGTTCGACTGTGCAATCACTTATTTTCTTAGTTGACAGCACAGTTTAATACTTTTAAATATCTTCAGTGTTTTGATGCAATGGTTTGTTATTTACAGGACGTTTCAGCAATGTTGAATTTAATGATACTTGCTCCAAGATCCTCATGAATACAGCATCAGTGAAGATATAGCAACGTAAAGCAAAATAGCCTAACGTTGAGATAATTAAAACATTGTGGTTAGGTGTCAGTAAAACAATCTTCCTTTAGAAAAAAAGCACCTACTCTGCTAGAAAGAGCTTAGAACGCCTACGGATATAAAACTGTGTCCTTGGCTAGGTGCAGTTTAAACGTGTTTATGGAGTCTTGGTGTGAAAAATAAATTCCCACAGTTTCCAGGGATATCAGTGAAAAGAAGAGAGGAACTGCAATTAAGAAAAAAAAAGAGAATATTGATCAGGAGGTACAGAAAAAAAAAGAGAGTGATTCAAATCACTCTAGTTCTCGCTAAGACACAATTGCTAGCTTTGTAGGATAAACAGGACTGTGCTCTAGAAGTGCCCAGGTACCACAGGTGACTAATTTTTGACTTTCAGCAACTGGAAAAACTCTCTTTTTTCACATAGTGCTGGCACCAAGGATCTCCTGGAACCTTTGAGGAGCCAGCGTGGCCAAGTGGTCCGTGTGTTGGACTCGCATACTGGCAATCCTGGGTTCGAGTCCCGCTCTGACCACTACCTGGATTTGTTTCTCGGTAGCCCCGAGTTCAAATCCTTAGCTACACTTGTAAATAGCCAACTGGTACGCCTCTGGCCAGGTAGGATTCTTAACAAATTATGTTATGTTCAATTTGAATTATTTTGTTTCCGTTGTTTGCTCGGCCCCACTAGCACTTGTGCTATAAACACTACCGAGTGTAAATAAAGGTTGTATTTTCGGGCTCCACAACATTTTTCTCAAACCACAGCCTTGATAAAACAAACCAAAAGCAGTGTGAATAGTAAAAACAAAATATGTGCATCTTGCCCCATGTGGGAATGAAGCTCTTCTCAGGAAATGTTTGACATTTTGTTAGTTCCCTAAGGTTTATTGCCAGTTTTGTCAGTATTCACAAAAGATTAAAGAAAAGGAAGCAGGATGGGTTGACTCAGAGACCCATTTTTATCCTGCATACATCTGATATGGTGTATGCAAAATGTTCTCTTGACACAAATATTAACAACATGTAGAATACTCAAGTTGCTCAAGCAAGAAGAGACACCTTATCTCAAGTACATGAAGACATATTCAAATCAGGACAAGACTTCTAAATAAGCACTTTGTCTTGTTGAACAATGGAGATTTACGTTCAAAATAACCTGGCGTCGAAGAGGGCAGATGAATGTGAGCCACAGACAAATATGTTTTCCTTCCACCATACACTTACCTATCTTGAGTCCACCATCCATCATAGCAGAGGCCTTAGTCTTCTGGCCTATGTGGTGGATTCCCACAAGGTTGCAGCATTTTCTAAAACAAAGCAAACTCAGTGAAATACTATTCAAATCACCCCTACAGGTTCTTCTTTAACAAAATTATCCAGTCCTTTGAAGGTGAAAACAATATGATCAATGCACCTAAGTGTCAATATATCATTTATTTATTGTGCCTTCAAATAACACGCAAACTCTGAAGTTCAAATCCTAACAAATACTTTCTTGGCTGTCATCAATCATAATAATTACGACAACCAAGGAACCTTGAAAAGTGGAAACAAAGAAAATGGATCAAAGTCTATCAATCACAACCCTCAGAGATGTCCCTTTGAACACACTGAAATAACCCCTGTTTCCTGAGAGGTCTACTAAGATGATTGACAGCAACAACACAAAACCATTGATTGAGCAGGGTTTGTGTGTTAATGACAGTTGCAGTTATGTTTCTTCTTTTAAGTATTGTTTTTATACTATTTCATCATCTTGACTGTAAATATTCTAGTTTAACAGACAAGCAATGTCATAAATAATACAATAAATTATACCGGTAAAAATATTAATATTTTGCAAAAAAATGAGAAGATCATATTTATAAAGAGAAACCTATTGCTATGTACCTCTAAAAGGTTGAATTTGGTCCTGGCTCTTGTTTCATTCTCGACTAAAGCAAAATAATCCAGTAGGTTATAATGACCAATGTAAGAAGCTGCACTGTCTCTGTGCTGATTCACCAGCCATTCACTGAAAATAACAGATGTGAAACAAATTTTTAAGTAAACACTACTTAATTAAAGAGATCATTTTATACATTAAAGTGCATATTTGGGTAAAACACTGGCACTGAGCTCAAGTGACCTTTAAACTAAATACAAAAACAGTGAAAAGCAGAGTGTTTTTCCCTATTCGCATGAAGAAGTCATAGACTAGATAAAAAACAATTATTTAAAATATTATTGTAATATTATGATACAGCAGTACTTACAATTTTGTTGTGTCTGAATGGCCAGTGCCAACATACTTTGATTGCACTGAAAGAAAAGCAACATTTAAATAGTTATCATTTAGCAATAAGACAAATAAATTGCCCTTCCAAGGTCCTTGATCTGGAGATTGCTACCCTTGACTTCCATGTCCTAAGCCTTCAAGACCTTGGCGAAAAAGAGGAGGGAGGGTGGTCACAGTACTCAGGTCTGCGAAGCCAGGCTGAAAACTTCTATTTGGTTCACTCTATACAACTAGTGAATATATGAAATATCATATATCATATATTTAAAGTATAAGGAAAGATATTAAGACATGATTGATCATTGAAGTTGCTGAAAGGAATTCAGGCCTGAACAGGATTCAAACCCATGACCTCTGAGATACCAGTGCAGTGCTCTTCCAACTAAGCTATCACGCCATCTGGGAGCAGGTCACTTTGTGAGTTCTTAATACACATGACAGTGAAGAGTACAAGTGAATATATGAAATACCATGTATATGAACTGTGAAGAAAGATGTGAAGACATGATTGATCATTGCAGTTATGCATACAACTTGAGCAGTTGTGAAATAAAAGCCTCAAAAAAATCCAGGTCTGAATGGAATCCGAATCAATGACTTCTGCGATACCAGTACAGTGCTCTACCAACTGAGCTTTCAAGCCATCTGGGAGCTGGTCATTTGTGAGTTTGCACTATACCAGTAGATGGGGAATGACACTAGTACTAAAAATGCTGGAATCAAGGACACTTTATACTTACGATGTTCAAGTTGACTGTGAATGTTGTATCTGTCCGTCTGAAAAAAAAAAAGAAAAAGGAAAAAGGCCTTACAACTTGTTTCCATGTTAAACCTGATCCGTGCAAACTGGCCAATAAATTTCAAATTACTATGGGTAAATGATGACAGGCAAATGAAGTTTTAATAACAAGGATCTACAAACTGAAATGAATTGGGTCGTCCAAGAATGGTTAGTAACATGGGCCAAACTTAGTTACTACTTTGAATTTCTTACTTGCCTACATGTTTTGAACTACTCGATCCTACTGAAACTAAACATAAATTATGAACTGCTCATAACGATTTGCAGACTGTAGGTGGAAAAAACAATTGAAGGCCTTCGGGCAAAAAGGGCGTATATCGGTTTTTGGCCGATTTTCATTTTTTTTCAGGATCGAGCTAATTTTTCACAGACTGACTTGTTTTGAAATGAAACGCATCGTTCTGTAATTGCTTTGGTAGTTATTCGCTTCGTTCTCTAGAAATAACGTATGCAAAAAACTCAGTTTTGCGCGAAGCGGCATCTTTATGAGCAAATCTTTCGAAGGCAGATTTCGACGCGACCCGAACTTAAACGATTACTGTTGGCAGCTTCGACAGCAAGTAGTTAAAATTTTTAAATTGATGTTTTGGTTTGTGAAATAGCTAGAGAAACAGAAAAAAAAAAAAAAAAGCGCCGGACCTTGTATCGAACCCGCGTCACAACAAACAAATCCAGACCCGCTCTGTAGCGCGCCTTAATCGCTTGCACAAACGGAGCAGCACTAAGCAGCAATTACTGATTTGCGTAATTATACGAATAATAAAACTAAGTGAAACAAAAGGTTTCTTTTGTTTCTCGTTGAACAAAAGGTCTCCAAAAGAAAACTGAGTTTTTTTCCATACGTTATTTCTGGAGAACGAAGCGCAAATTCACCAAGACAATTACGGAACGATGCGTTTCATGTCAAAACAAGTCTGTCTGTGAAAAATTAGCTCGATCCTGAAAAAAATGAAAATCGGCCAAAAACCGATATACGCCCTTTTTGCACGAAGGCCTTCAATTATAACATAGTGCGCGCTAGTCCTATCTAAATCCTATTGAGCCATCATGAACAAAATCTTTATGTATGCACGGCCGTGCTCAATAAAATGACGTGTGCAATGACGTGTGCAGTTTCATTTCGGCTGCAAAATTTCCATTGCGTTTAGTGCAAGTTTGTTTAATGAAGTGGCTGATTGTGGCGTGTTAGGCCGGATAATAAAGACCTTTGTTTTCCTTCAACATGAATCGTGAGAACTAGTTGTAGTGAATCAGAAATAAAACATGTCAGTTTACCGCCTAAGTTGTTGTCGTCATGTTATAAAAGAATTGGTTCATGCTTTTAGCTGTGCGTATATCGAGTTATGGATGCACTTGGGAAGTTTGGAGAGCACTCAAGGAGCTAGAGTTGCTCTCGGCTGCGCCTCGAGCAACTCTTACGCTTCTTTCGTGCTCTCCAAACTTCCCGCGTGCATCCATAACTCGATATACGCACAGCTAAAAGCATGAACCAATTCTTTTATAACATGACGACAACAACTTAGGCGGTAAACTGACATGTTTTATTTCTGATTCACTACAACTAGTTCTCACGATTCATGTTGAAGGAAAACAAAGGTCTTTATTATCCGGCCTAACACGCCACAATCAGCCACTTCATTAAACAAACTTGCACTAAACGCAATGGAAATTTTGCAGCCGAAATGAAACTGCACACGTCATTGCACACGTCATTTTATTGAGCACGGCCGTGCATACATAAAGATTTTGTTCATGATGGCTCAATAGGATTTAGATAGGACTAGCGCGCACTATGTTATAATTGAAGGCCTTCGTGCAAAAAGGGCGTATATCGGTTTTTGGCCGATTTTCATTTTTTTCAGGATCGAGCTAATTTTTCACAGACAGACTTGTTTTGACATGAAACGCATCGTTCCGTAATTGTCTTGGTGAATTTGCGCTTCGTTCTCCAGAAATAACGTATGGAAAAAAACTCAGTTTTCTTTTGGAGACCTTTTGTTCAACGAGAAACAAAAGAAACCTTTTGTTTCACTTAGTTTTATTATTCGTATAATTACGCAAATCAGTAATTGCTGCTTAGTGCTGCTCCGTTTGTGCAAGCGATTAAGGCGCGCTACAGAGCGGGTCTGGATTTGTTTGTTGTGACGCGGGTTCGATACAAGGTCCGGCGCTTTTTTTTTTTTTTTTCTGTTTCTCTAGCTATTTCACAAACCAAAACATCAATTTAAAAATTTTAACTACTGCTGTCGAAGCTGCCAACAGTAATCGTTTAAGTTCGGGTCGCGTCGAAATCTGCCTTCGAAAGATTTGCTCATAAAGATGCCGCTTCGCGCAAAACTGAGTTTTTTGCATACGTTATTTCTAGAGAACGAAGCGAATAACTACCAAAGCAATTACAGAACGATGCGTTTCATTTCAAAACAAGTCAGTCTGTGAAAAATTAGCTCGATCCTGAAAAAAAATGAAAATCGGCCAAAAACCGATATACGCCCTTTTTGCCCGAAGGCCTTCAATTGTTTTTTCCACCTACAGTCTGCAATCGTTATGAGCAGTTCATAATTTATGTTTAGTTTCAGTAGGATCGAGTAGTTCAAAACATGTAGGCAAGTAAGAAATTCAAAGTAGTAACTAAGTTTGGCCCATGTTACTAACCATTCTTGGACGACCCAATTCATTTCAGTTTGTAGATCCTTGTTATTAAAACTTCATTTGCCTGTCATCATTTACCCATAGTAATTTGAAATTTATTGGCCAGTTTGCACGGATCAGGTTTAACATGGAAACAAGTTGTAAGGCCTTTTTCCTTTTTCTTTTTTTTTTTCAGACGGACAGATACAACATTCACAGTCAACTTGAACATCGTAAGTATAAAGTGTCCTTGATTCCAGCATTTTTAGTACTAGTGTCATTCCCCATCTACTGGTATAGTGCAAACTCACAAATGACCAGCTCCCAGATGGCTTGAAAGCTCAGTTGGTAGAGCACTGTACTGGTATCGCAGAAGTCATTGATTCGGATTCCATTCAGACCTGGATTTTTTTGAGGCTTTTATTTCACAACTGCTCAAGTTGTATGCATAACTGCAATGATCAATCATGTCTTCACATCTTTCTTCACAGTTCATATACATGGTATTTCATATATTCACTTGTACTCTTCACTGTCATGTGTATTAAGAACTCACAAAGTGACCTGCTCCCAGATGGCGTGATAGCTTAGTTGGAAGAGCACTGCACTGGTATCTCAGAGGTCATGGGTTTGAATCCTGTTCAGGCCTGAATTCCTTTCAGCAACTTCAATGATCAATCATGTCTTAATATCTTTCCTTATACTTTAAATATATGATATATGATATTTCATATATTCACTAGTTGTATAGAGTGAACCAAATAGAAGTTTTCAGCCTGGCTTCGCAGACCTGAGTACTGTGACCACCCTCCCTCCTCTTTTTCGCCAAGGTCTTGAAGGCTTAGGACATGGAAGTCAAGGGTAGCAATCTCCAGATCAAGGACCTTGGAAGGGCAATTTATTTGTCTTATTGCTAAATGATAACTATTTAAATGTTGCTTTTCTTTCAGTGCAATCAAAGTATGTTGGCACTGGCCATTCAGACACAACAAAATTGTAAGTACTGCTGTATCATAATATTACAATAATATTTTAAATAATTGTTTTTTATCTAGTCTATGACTTCTTCATGCGAATAGGGAAAAAACACTCTGCTTTTCACTGTTTTTGTATTTAGTTTAAAGGTCACTTGAGCTCAGTGCCAGTGTTTTACCCAAATATGCACTTTAATGTATAAAATGATCTCTTTAATTAAGTAGTGTTTACTTAAAAATTTGTTTCACATCTGTTATTTTCAGTGAATGGCTGGTGAATCAGCACAGAGACAGTGCAGCTTCTTACATTGGTCATTATAACCTACTGGATTATTTTGCTTTAGTCGAGAATGAAACAAGAGCCAGGACCAAATTCAACCTTTTAGAGGTACATAGCAATAGGTTTCTCTTTATAAATATGATCTTCTCATTTTTTTGCAAAATATTAATATTTTTACCGGTATAATTTATTGTATTATTTATGACATTGCTTGTCTGTTAAACTAGAATATTTACAGTCAAGATGATGAAATAGTATAAAAACAATACTTAAAGAAGAAACATAACTGCAACTGTCATTAACACACAAACCCTGCTCAATCAATGGTTTTGTGTTGTTGCTGTCAATCATCTAGTAGACCTCTCAGGAAACAGGGGTTATTTCAGTGTGTTCAAAGGGACATCTCTGAGGGTTGTGATTGATAGACTTTGATCCATTTTCTTTGTTTCCACTTTTCAAGGTTCCTTGGTTGTCGTAATTATTATGATTGATGACAGCCAAGAAAGTATTTGTTAGGATTTGAACTTCAGAGTTTGCGTGTTATTTGAAGGCACAATAAATAAATGATATATTGACACTTAGGTGCATTGATCATATTGTTTTCACCTTCAAAGGACTGGATAATTTTGTTAAAGAAGAACCTGTAGGGGTGATTTGAATAGTATTTCACTGAGTTTGCTTTGTTTTAGAAAATGCTGCAACCTTGTGGGAATCCACCACATAGGCCAGAAGACTAAGGCCTCTGCTATGATGGATGGTGGACTCAAGATAGGTAAGTGTATGGTGGAAGGAAAACATATTTGTCTGTGGCTCACATTCATCTGCCCTCTTCGACGCCAGGTTATTTTGAACGTAAATCTCCATTGTTCAACAAGACAAAGTGCTTATTTAGAAGTCTTGTCCTGATTTGAATATGTCTTCATGTACTTGAGATAAGGTGTCTCTTCTTGCTTGAGCAACTTGAGTATTCTACATGTTGTTAATATTTGTGTCAAGAGAACATTTTGCATACACCATATCAGATGTATGCAGGATAAAAATGGGTCTCTGAGTCAACCCATCCTGCTTCCTTTTCTTTAATCTTTTGTGAATACTGACAAAACTGGCAATAAACCTTAGGGAACTAACAAAATGTCAAACATTTCCTGAGAAGAGCTTCATTCCCACATGGGGCAAGATGCACATATTTTGTTTTTACTATTCACACTGCTTTTGGTTTGTTTTATCAAGGCTGTGGTTTGAGAAAAATGTTGTGGAGCCCGAAAATACAACCTTTATTTACACTCGGTAGTGTTTATAGCACAAGTGCTAGTGGGGCCGAGCAAACAACGGAAACAAAATAATTCAAATTGAACATAACATAATTTGTTAAGAATCCTACCTGGCCAGAGGCGTACCAGTTGGCTATTTACAAGTGTAGCTAAGGATTTGAACTCGGGGCTACCGAGAAACAAATCCAGGTAGTGGTCAGAGCGGGACTCGAACCCAGGATTGCCAGTATGCGAGTCCAACACACGGACCACTTGGCCACGCTGGCTCCTCAAAGGTTCCAGGAGATCCTTGGTGCCAGCACTATGTGAAAAAAGAGAGTTTTTCCAGTTGCTGAAAGTCAAAAATTAGTCACCTGTGGTACCTGGGCACTTCTAGAGCACAGTCCTGTTTATCCTACAAAGCTAGCAATTGTGTCTTAGCGAGAACTAGAGTGATTTGAATCACTCTCTTTTTTTTTCTGTACCTCCTGATCAATATTCTCTTTTTTTTCTTAATTGCAGTTCCTCTCTTCTTTTCACTGATATCCCTGGAAACTGTGGGAATTTATTTTTCACACCAAGACTCCATAAACACGTTTAAACTGCACCTAGCCAAGGACACAGTTTTATATCCGTAGGCGTTCTAAGCTCTTTCTAGCAGAGTAGGTGCTTTTTTTCTAAAGGAAGATTGTTTTACTGACACCTAACCACAATGTTTTAATTATCTCAACGTTAGGCTATTTTGCTTTACGTTGCTATATCTTCACTGATGCTGTATTCATGAGGATCTTGGAGCAAGTATCATTAAATTCAACATTGCTGAAACGTCCTGTAAATAACAAACCATTGCATCAAAACACTGAAGATATTTAAAAGTATTAAACTGTGCTGTCAACTAAGAAAATAAGTGATTGCACAGTCGAACATCTGTAGATTTGTTTAAAAATTTAATAAAGATTGTTCATTTAATATCAGCTTGACTGTTTTATTGTCAGGTTGTGTGACGTGTGACCTCACACAGGTTACAATGTCCCCCTAAAAACGTTTTAATTTCCTGAGCTTTGCGAAGACCTCTGCTTGTTTGCACGGCGCCTTAAAGGCCACCCCGGAGCCGGAGGATTTTGAAAACGCAGCTTTATTTCTACGGTTAGGCCTTCTGTCCACACTAATCCGTCACGAAAACGAAGCTTTTCGAAAACTCTCTTCAAAATAAACCGGAGATATTTTAAAACGCAACTCTATTTCTACGGTTTGCCCTTCCGTCCACACTAATCCATCACGAAAACGAAGGTTTATTTCTACGGTTAGGCCTACCGTCCACACTAATCCGTCACGATTGAAAACGCAGCTTTTCGAAAACGCTCTTCAAACCGGAGGAATTTGAACGCGCCGACTTTGCGTTTTCGTGTGGACGAAAAATATTTTGAAACGGAGTTTTTAGAAAACAATGACGTCACGATAATCACGTGATTTCGTTCCGCGAGTTTTCCTCAAACACAATTAAATCCAAAATGACCGGTGATTGTTACGTTTTTAAATTCCTCCGGCGTAGTGTTGACGACAAACGCTTGATGCGTTTTCCGAGTGAAACCTCCGTTCTTCTGAATGGGGTCATTCACTGGTTTGAGCTGAAACTTGCAATTTAGGGCCTGATTACATGGCGAATTTCAGCCCGGGCTGAAATTTCAACCCGGCAAACCGGGCTGAAATTTTGTTGCGATTACATGACGAACTTCAGCCCGGGCTGAAATATTAGCTTCGGCACCAAATATAAAATTGCGCGCGAAGAGTCTCAGGAGAATCAAAATGGCACCGAGAACACAAACCGTGAAAATAGGAGCATTGCTTCTCTCGCAGTTTGGCCCATTGGCGGCGCTCAATTTTCAGCTTTTTGGGATG
>JAHPZR010017929.1:2500-18507 GCA_019787425.1 Platygyra sinensis | reverse complement strand
TGGACCCTCCCTCCCCAAGCTTCCGGCTCTAGTCGGAGTTAAAACACAGTGCTACCCAGCCGAGTAACTGTCCCTTTTTAATTATTTTGCAAGTGTGACATGAAAATTACTCGTAAACAGGATGTCAGATCTAAACTAGAAAGTGAGAAAATGAAAAAAAAATCAATAATTCAAGGGGTAAAATTAATTAATGATGTGTGATGCCTTACGAAATGTTTTATCACTTCCTCTGATCTAATTAATGCATTGCTGCTCATTAAGAACAAACTGACTCGTAAGATTAATTGCAAAAAACAGTTTGAGCAACCTGTTCCATTGCAAACAGGAAATTTTCATCTTCTAGCACGTCATATTGACGCTACTGCTGACACCCTTGTCGACTGAAGTTTTTTTCTAGCTGTAGCTGGAAAATTTCGTCATAACAACTACACCTCAAATAATGTCAAACGCAGCGGCCATTGTCATCTGCAGTATTATTTCTCTTGAATGCGTATTCATTTTAATTGGAAATATTTTCACCATCTACGTTTTCTGGACTCATCGAAAACACCTGAAGCGAACATCATATCTTCTTATAAACTTAGCTGTCGTAGATCTCCTCGTTGGATTAACTGAACCAATTGCAATAGGGACAATGACAATTCCACGGCACTTTGAAGAGGACGGATCCATGATATCGACCCAGGACAATATTTCAAGCATGCTTCCAACAATGTTTTCGTGCTTGTCATTATTTTCCCTTGCCCTTATCTCCGTGGAACGTGCTTATGCCGTGATTTTGCCGCTTCGCCATCGGGTCACCGGTAACAAATGGTATACTTGTAGTCTTTTTATTGTCTGGTCGGCAGGAATGGTTGTGGGTGCAGCGTTTCTTTTACACCAAGCCAAGTTGTTGAGATACTATTTCTGTCAAATAATCGTCTGTTTAATGATCTTATTCTCTCTAATAATAATTTGTGGAAGCTATTTGAGTATTCGAAAGAAAATCCACAGCAGATTTCCCGCCATTCATCATCATAGACGGAACGTTGAGGAACAGAACATCAAACTATCGAGAACCCTGTTCATTGTAATTGCTGCGTCGGTTGTTTGTTGGCTTCCAGGAACTGTGTTATACTTCATATACGTTGTTGGTAAACTTGTTATGCCTATGTCTGTTCTTTATAGTGGCACACTTTTTAATATAGCAAGCTCTTTTGTCAACCCAGTCATCTACAGCTTTAGGATGCCAATTTTTAAGGAACCTCTCCGGAAATTAAGACCAAAAAAAATGGGAAGAAATCCTAAGGGTAACTTAGAGCCTGGAGCACGCGGCACCGATAATCAACCAGTACAACAAGCTATAGGTAATGTAAAAGAAATTCCTAATAGTTAAAATCTGATCATCGAAAGAACGTGCTAGATGAGTAGGACAATGAGAAATCCTAAGGTTGG
Organism: Platygyra sinensis; assembly: GCA_019787425.1. Lineage (NCBI taxonomy): Eukaryota > Metazoa > Cnidaria > Anthozoa > Scleractinia > Merulinidae > Platygyra > Platygyra sinensis. The sequence goes on along the minus strand of JAHPZR010017929.1, from coordinate 17,073 downwards.
TAGGTAATTCTACGCGAGAGTGAAGTGATCAAAAACTCGCCCAACAAAACTTGCCTAAAGGTAATTTTAAGATCGAGGACAATGAATGTCATATTGTTGTAAGAGTTTACGACATAAACTGCTATACTGCATATATAGAAACACGAGACATGCTGGTATGCAATTTCTCGTTGTTAGAAATTATTTTACCATAAAAAGTTCATAAATTTGAGCTTATAAATATGAAATTTAATTGAGAAATCGACGCTTTATGAAACTTGAAAAGATTAACCCAGAGTTTTAAGGCAAATCCACTTCGCTCCACAGTTGGAAAATCCCATGTATAACATATTATTAACCTTTCAGATAACATGGAATAAAAGAACATCCCAATGCTAGATCTAGATAATAAGGTTCGAGTAAATTGCTCTCTATCTCCAGCAATAACAACATAAGCAGCTGGTTTAAAAGACAAGCTGTGCTTCTGTTCAGTGGCACTTCATCAAAAAAAATTATTCTGGCGATAGTTAATTTTGTTTGAAATTCTGCGTTTGGCTCAATATTTGACTCTTTCTTGCATCGGGTTGTTGCATCCATGTCGGTTATTTATTGTATATATCTAACCCTTGATTTATGGTTCTCCTTTACGGCGACGTAAAGGTGAACTTGATCGATAAAGTTAAAAGAACCCTGCGTGTACATTATTACGTGGGGAAAATATATTGGAAGATCTCTTTGTAATAATTAAGTATACATGAACTCACTGTGTTTGCTGTTTCTTAATTAAGTTTCGCTTTGTTTTAAAACTCATCAGTACAATATCAAGTCGATCCTGGGTTTTAATTAAGTCATAGAAATAAAAGTGATCATGAAGGACGTCCATGTACTCCAAAAGGCAGGTGTTTATCGACTTAGCCTGAAAGTTGAAGAATCGTTTTCAATCTTTTCCAATCGATCTTGCAAATTCGGGAGAAATGTCGAGGACTGTTGTAGCATTACTTGTTTTCGTTTGGTGCCCGAAAGTCTCAACATCTGCACTGGAAATGCTTTCGCCGTTTTAGTTTTCAGGAATCAACGTTTCAGTATGAATTAAAGTTGTTATCTTGTACTAAACCTTGCACTTGCCCCTCCTCTTATGGGTGCAACGTACCCAGTATTCTCTTATATTCATAAACAAATAAAAAAAATTCTGTTCTCAGTTGCGCCAATGAAAACGCCGACTTTCTGCGATATCTACACTGGTTGCCAACTTTCGAGTTTATCTGTCCTTTTTTTTTTATTATAATTTAATAATCCTCATTAAATGCATTTCGTCACCGAACAGCAAGCACTTCTAACCTTTGCCGTCAGATCGCATTTACTTGGCTTGCTGCGACTTTTTTATGCTCTACCAGCTCAGTTTAGGAGTCTGGACACGATGCATTCAACTCTGGTGCTTGATTCGATTGCTTTGTTGTGCCTCCTCGTTGTTTGTTCAATTTATAACATGTTTATATGTTTTCGTTCGAAGGCACAGGAAAGTAATCAGAAGCATAATATACAACACAACATAAAACTCTCGAAAACGTTGTTTATAGTTATAGGCTTCTCTTGTCAGTAAGAACTGCTCTTCATTTAGAAAACTTCCCTGGCGACCCTGTCGTGTATAACTGTAGGATGCAAATGTTTAAGAAACCACTAAACAGATCAGACGTCAAAAAAAAAAACAAAACAAACAAAAGAAAAACACAGAATTAAAAAGGCTTAATTTTTTCAATTCGTAATAATGGAATAAGTTAAATTATAGTTTTGTGGTAACCCATACAACTTGCCTAATGTTTACAAGAGTTAAGCTCATTAAATTTGAAGCTCTTCTATGTTTACATGTAATGATATCTATCATGCGCTATTCGTTTTGAATTGCTGCTATCAGACAATATTTGTAGAATAGCAAGGCGTACTGCCAACTCTTCCACGTTTTTAATTTATCATTGAGCATCATGTTAAACCAGGATCTTATTGATCACTGGTTAAACTGACTCAGTGACACGATCAATCGACCTCAGTTAATGTCGCCGTTCATCAAGCTTTTTTTGTGGTAGATAATGGAAAGCCTTTCTACAGGCAAACCGGATCATGATTCTCGTTTGCCAAATATTTCGGTGCAAGTTTGAAATATTGGTAAACAAAACGCAACTTGCTCGAAGCAAGTTGATTGTGAGTTCAAGTTCAAATTTGCTGCGGCCAGTTCAGGTTCGAGTTTACAAGCTTCCTGGATTACTCTAAAAATAGAAAAAATTATGTAGAATTTAATTAAAACAGCAACTCTTAATCTGTTAACAGACTGTTGATCTACTTTTCAACGTCCATTTATTTCGGTACATCTTTCATTAGGAACGCACAGCCTTGGCTTCAAACGACTGGACTCTTTATAGTCAGCGATTGAAACTTTACCAGCAAAGCTAAAATGCGTACACCACATTGGCGTAAATTAATTAAATTCTGTGACATCGCTTCATGACATTGAAAAGTTCCAATATTGTAGACGATATCAGTAAACAAAGATTAATTAAAGTAAAAGCAATTTCTGCCATGTGCGAGAGCTGTTTTCATCCTGTCAGTTTTAGGCTTTTCAAAAACAGTTATGATAAAAACGCAGCATATGATCACTTATGTATAACACACATTAAAAATCAAACAAAACTGCTCGATTTTTTATTAGAATTGGTTATCAAAGTAAATAGACACACAAACAATAATATTTTCAGCAGATTTTTTTATCCTGAAATATTGAAAGAGATGTTCCCCTGTCACTTGACACTTTCCAAGCGTGCTATTTATAGAAAAATGCTAGGGAAGAGACTTCTTTAGTTGTTTGTTTTAATCTATTTAAAAGTAATATAAAAGTTGAGTTATTATGTTTGCAAAAGACTCCAAAGGACCAACGGAAATAATAAATGGCAAATAAATGTTTTAAATCCAGCAAACCTCCTCATGTAGAGATAGAAAATGTTTCCCCAACATTTCCTAAAATGTCAGAGGCCGCTGTGCTTCAGGCTTATCGCGTTGTACTCGTTGTCGAAACAACGTTTATTTGCATCGGGAATGCTTTCACTATTTTTGTGTTTTGGAATCAGAGACATTATTTAAAACGAGCGAGCTCTCTTCTCATCAACCTCGCAGTAGCTGATTTCCTGGTTGGGGCAAGAGAACTGATTGACATTTTGACAAACTATAACGATCGGATTATGTTCGCTCAAGGCGATGTGTCATTGATTATCAGTGCCATTCTGTTTTCCAGTGTTTCAGTGTTTTCTCTGCTTGTTATTTCGTTGGAGCGCGCTTGCGCGGTGATTTGGCCTTTTCGTCACCGAGTGGCAAGGAGTCGAATTTATGTCACAAGCATACTTATGGTCTGGCTTGCGGGTTTCTGCGTGGCTACAGTGAATGCACTAGCTGTGTATGGCATTGTAAGGTATTTGACTTCGTTTTCATTTACCTCGTGCACGCTTTTCGTTTGTCTGTGCCTGGTTTTGGCGACTTACATGACGATCAGAACACGTCTAGGGAGCACTCCCACAGTGTGTGCAGCTGAAACACAAAATAGAAAACTCGTCGAAAACAACATAAAATTGGCCAAAACTTTGTTTATTGTTATCGGATTGTCGTTTGGCCTTTGGCTGCCCGCTATATCAGTGTACACCATCAAGGGAATTTGCCACGACTGTCTCACGGGAACTGTTTATGTACATGCAGTGTCCATAGCAACGGTTTTACACTTTGCGAACTCCCTCGTTAATCCAATCGTTTACAGTTACAGAATGCCAAAGTTCAAAGCAGCACTGAAGAACTTGCTACGAAGATGAATAATCAAGTTAATTTCTTTAAAAGAGAAATACATAAATAAATAAATAAATAAATAAATAAATAAGTAAATAAAGTCGTTCGCTTCCATTATAATTTTTTCAGATAGGCTATGAAGTTTTATGAAGAGTTTCTTGCCATACGAGAACTTGGTTTGTTGAATCTTATGATCATGGGACCTGCATGGTAAAGAAAGACATAAACACTATTTAAGTTTTATCTATATGTTCAAAATAGAGTGCCAGTAAATGGATGTGTGTATTAAAATGACGTGATAAATGACTAAATTGATCATCAGCTAAAAAGTGCTCAATGGGTTTACCAGAGCTTTGAACAGATACGCAGACTTACATTAGGTCAAAAGCATTTATTTGCTACTGTGAGTTTCATGCCTCTTACGAGACAATCATCAGGCAACTGCCAAGAAGAAAGAATACATGGTGTACTTATAGTGATTTTGAAAAAACGGTGACAATTCACAATTGGCTGAGGTGTATAGCAACGGTAAAACAATTTACAGTAGTAAATGTTAAAATGAATCTTATAGGCTCAAATAATGACGCTATTTAAAAAAAAAAGCGGTAATAACAACGGTTAAACAAGTTTCAGTAAACTTCTAAAAATAAACTGCTAAAAATAAATCTTAAAAGCTCAAACGATCACGCTATTTAGAAGAAATTTGTTTGTATGTCTGCAACTCGATACAAGTTCATTTCTGCTGTTCATGGTCGCCATACCGCATATATCACTTGGTAGTTTCATGGCACTTGACAATTCTTCTATTGGGTGAGATCGAACGTCAGCTTATAAAGGCGCCTCTGGCTGCCGCTATCAGTCCATTTTGATCTCACCCACCCACCCAACCCATGCATGGAAAGATGGACCACTACACCAGGAACAACGTCCCCTGCCGACCATGTAACTCTGAAGTAATGCAGACGGGGCATACGGTTCATAGCCCTTATCCGAGAAGACTTGAACGTTTAACCATTTGAAGATATAATTACAAAGGCAGCACATTCTCCTCAGTTATGCTAACACCTTGAGCGTTGGTCCGGTCTAGAGCTTGAGCCCTCGACCTCCCGCTCAGCAGATTGAGCTAACCAGGCGGCGGTAAAATGACAAGAACTGTCCAACACATGCACGAGACAGTGTCCTTTAAAAAAACTATGTCATGCAGCATTTTCAAGCAGGGCATTAATAACTTACGGTTTATATTAGCTGTATATTCTTAGCATTTTTTACAATTATTTTTGCGACGTGATAATGTAAGTTAGTTTTGAGCATTTTCTTTTTCATCTTTTCATTCTTTTAACTGTTTTCTTGACTAGTACATGATTTGTCAAAACCGCCAATTCTGCCAAGATATACTTAATAATTAGACTACGAGCCCGAGTTTTCTACGAGCAGACTATCGCTCGTAGAAAACGAGGGCGGGTAGTCTAGTTGTTTTAGTATAAATTTACCGTAGTCTCATTGCATAAAAAGAAAAAAAAAGTGACAAGTAACGCGTAGAAAAGAACTGTTTTATTATGTTACATCAGGTTCAAACGTGATGCGCGATGTGCACGGATGCGTAACTGTTGACTATCAGCAGATAGAAAACGGTAATATAGCCAATCAAATTCACGGATTCACAATAGACTACGGTAATTTTATACGTACTAAATCAGTATAATACCTGCTCAGCATCTTCTGGTAACTACTATATTATTCATTCTAGGCTCAATCGTCATAAAAACTCTTTTTTCATCGTTGGGGAAAAATTTGGAACAGCATTCCTGAAAGCTATCGAAGACTACCAAAGCACATTATTCAAACAGAAAATTCAAGCATTATTATTTGTAGCTTTAGAAACTCTGGACAGTTATGCTGACACTAGCACTCTTATTTTTGAAATAAAAAAGGCATCATAATTATAATTCAATCATAACTTATGATATTTTTCTTCACTTTTTATCACTTTTTTCCTCTTTTGACAAGTAATGTATTTAAAATCGACTTTTTTTTTAACGCCTTCAATAATTAGTAATTCGTGTTTGTATGTCCTTAACACCGCCTGCCTAGATTAGCTTGCTATTTGAAGGCGGTGTTCATTGTAAGAAATTTTTTGAAAGACTAGTAATAAACTTGAAACTTGCTGATTTAACAAAAATTTGTCAAAATCGTCAATTCCTGCACTGTATACTTTGACGAATTCACTCATTCATTCAAATGTTCGTCAAATCTTCCATTTTCTGCCTTGCGGGGTTTATGACAGTTTTATATTTCGCGCCAGATTTCATCGAATTTGAGTGCATGTCAAATATGGGCCCGTCAAGCCTTTGTCGACAATGCATAAGTAGGTGACTTGTACAGATAACGTAAAGCGAAAGAAGTAAAGTTATATTGATTAACATTGTTGAAAGTCGAACATCCACCACTGCAGGAAAAACTAGTCAAAACATGAACAGCACGGCTGAAAAGATCCCGGCTGCCCTGACGAGTCTGATACCAGTCGAATACGAGTCTAGGGCCGAACCCACACACGGCCGCTCTCACGTGGCTTTTATAGCTCAGTTGGTAGAGCATTGCACCGGTAACGTAAAAGGTCGTGGGTTCGAATCCAGTTCAAAGCCTGAATTTTTTCAGGTCATTTTTTCAGTAGTCACGGTCATGACTGCATTCGCCGCTTTCATTATTTCACAAACTCGAGTGTTCAGTAACTGGCAAAGTACAGCGTAAAGTTCCGCTGAAATACCTGCGAACGAAAACACAGAACACCACAAAAATAGAATTGTTAATAAGGAAAATAGGAGGCTGAAATGTACTGATATGTATTCACATCATAATCGGACTCAATGAAAAAAAATGGAACTGAACGGGTTGCAAGTGGTATTAACTCCATCACGCCCACCAGTAAATCTGAGAGTGTGAGGTTGAGCAGAAGATATGATGGGTTCGCTGTCCACCAAGTCTCTTTTGCCGAAACACAGATATGCATGGTGAATGTGTCTCCTGTACAAATGAAAATTGATTCTGTTGAGAGCAAAACAAAAAACAAGACTAAGACTGTATTGCCAGTAATAAATGGAACTACTTCTTAATAATCCATGCCCCTCAGTAAATGGACAATTTTCTGAAGTCACAGGAACTGGCAGATTTCCATTTGAAACCTACTACAATAGATAAGATGCACCTGTAAGTGATAAATAGAGAACCCTAAATGAATGGCATATCGAATTGTGGCTAAGTACATCATCCTTGGAAAGATCCTAGCAAAAGCAATCAGGAAACTCTTATCACTGTCTGAGGACCTCAAGTTTCGAAAGACACAGGCAGCGTTCAGAAGAGGAAAGAGGTTGTATCGACCACAATACAACGCTGAGAAATATTATCAAACAATGCACCGAATGGCAGCGATCTCTCTATGTGAACTTTGCAGATTTTGCCAAGGCCTTCAACAGCGTAAACTGGCATAGCCTCTGACGGACACTACGAGCCTATAAAATCCCCTTTAACCTCGTTGAGATCATCAGATGTTTCTTTGGCAAAGTTGCCTGCTGTGTTGGTGATGGTGACATCCCGTTTGAAGTCAAGGTCGGTGTCAGGCAGGGCTGCGTCATGTCTGCAGTGCTTTTCAATCTTGTTATAGACTGGATCATGCCGCGCACCACAGAGGACAAGGTCAGGGGCATTAGATGGACCCCTTTTCTGTTACCTGGAAGAACTGGATTACGCTGCCGATTTAGGCTTAGCGTTACTCTTACACAAACACGGCGTTTTCATAGACCGATCTACGTTTAGTTTGAAAGGACGAAGAAGCAGCAATTTTGTGAGAATCTTAATGAAAAGAACGAGACTTTTAAATTTAAAAAACATGTTTCGGCAACTCCTGTGCCATCGTCAGTTTACGAATGGAATTACAATGACGAGCAATATATAGCGGAACATTAGAATAACAAAGGTATAATACACAACTGATTACAAAGAAAGATTAAGATTTACATGAAACAATTGTTGATTTAGGGAGGGTTTCTCCCAGTGAATATGTACTGCCTCCTTGATTTTTAATTGTGTCCGTGTTGTTGCTTGGTCTATGACAACAAAGCACTCGCTCGAACAAAGTGCCCGACACCCAGGTGAATCCTGTAAATGCTTGAAAATGTGAGAGGCCTTATCCATATTTAAGTGCTCGTTTATGCGCGTGCAAATGTGTCGGGAAGTCTCGCCGACATAGCAGGCACCGCAGCCTGCACACCTGAATCTATAAACAACGCATGATTTGAGCTCTTTAGGGATAAGGTCTTTCACGCTAAACAAGGAGCCGATTTTGAACGAAGAAAACACTAGCTTAATATTAAAGCTGTTGTCACAAAAACGTTGAATGGTTCTGCGAATCCGCTTTTGTGCAAGTCGTATTAGTATACAGAGTGATGTAACTAACAGCTAAGTCTATACTTTCCTCTAAAGGAATGTTCGTGAAAACGCTTTCCATGTCAAACGACATCATGAACTTGTTGAAATTGTCTGCTATTGCACAAAACCGGATTCGCAGAACCATTCAACGTTTTTGGCACTTGCCAGAAGGTATAACTCAGTAGTATGACAAGTAAATAAGGAAGCGTGGATGAAACTGCTAGACGCAGCAAAATCAGAAGAATTTCGCCTCTTTGGCACTTGCGAAAAGGTATAACTCCGTAGATTGAAAAGTAAATAAGGAAGCACGGATGAAACTGCTAGACGCAGCAAAATCAGTAGGATTTCGCCTCTTTGACACTTGCCAAAAGGTACAACTCAGTAGTATGACGAGTAAATAAGGAAGCGCGGATAAAACTGCTAGACGCAGCAAAATCACTAGGATTTCGCCTCTTTGGCACTTGTCCGAAGGTATAACTCAGTAGTATGACAAGTAAATAAGGAAGCGCGGATGAAACTGCTAGACGCAGAAAAATCAGTAGGATTTTACCTCTTTGGCACTTGCCAAAAGCTATAACTCAGTGGTATGATAAGTAAATAAGGAAGCGCGGATGAAACTGCTAGACGCAGCAAAATCAGTTGGATTTAACCTCTCTGGAACTTGCCAAAAGGTATAACTCAGTAGTATGACAAGTAAATAAGAAAGCGCGGATGAAACTACTAGACGCAGCAAAATCAGTAGTATTTCACCTCTTTGGCACTTGCTAAAAGGTATAACTTAGTAGTATGACAAGTAAATAAGGAAGCGCGGTTGAAACTGCTAGACGCAGCAAAATCAGTAGGATTTCGCCTCTTTGGCACTTGTCCGAAGGTATAACTCAGTAGTATGACAAGTAAATAAGGAAGCGCGGATGAAACTGCTAGACGCAGCAAAATCAGTAGGATTTCACCTCTTTGGCACTTGTCAAAAGGTATAACTTAGTAGTATGAAGAATAAATAAGGAAGCGCAGATAAAACTGCTAGACCCAGCAAAATCAGTAGGATTTCACCTCTCTGGAACTTGTCAAAAGGTATAACTCAGTAGTATGACAAGTAAATAAGGAAGCGCGGATGAAACTGCTAGACGCTGCAAAATCAGTAGGATTTAACCTCTTTGGCACTTGCCAAAAGCTATAACTCAGTAGTTTGACAAGTAAATAAGGAAGCGCGGATGAAACTGCTAGACGCAGCAAAATCAGTTGGATTTAACCTCTCTGGAACTTGCCAAAAGGTATAACTCAGTAGTATGACAAGTAAATAAGAAAGCGCGGATGAACCTACTAGACGCAGCAAAATCAGTAGTATTTCACCTCTTTGGCACTTGCTAAAAGGTATAACTTAGTAGTATGACAAGTAAATAAGGAAGCGCGGTTGAAACTGCTAGACGCAGCAAAATCAGTAGGATTTCACCTCTTTGGCACTTGTCAAAAGGTATAACTCAGTAGTATGAAGAGTAAATAAGGAAGCGCAGATAAAACTGCTAGACCCAGCAAAATCAGTTGGATTTAACCTCTCTGGAACTTGCCAAAAGGTATAACTCAGTAGTATGACAAGTAAATAAGAAAGCGCGGATGAAACCTACTAGACGCAGCAAAATCAGTAGTATTTCACCTCTTTGGCACTTGCTAAAAGGTATAACTTAGTAGTATGACAAGTAAATAAGGAAGCGCGGTTGAAACTGCTAGACGCAGCAAAATCAGTAGGATTTCGCCTCTTTGGCACTTGTCCGAAGGTATCTCTCAGTAGTATGACAAGTAAATAAGGAAGCGCGGATGAAACTGCTAGACGCAGCAAAATCAGTAGAATTTCACGTCTTTGGCACTTGCCAAAAGGTATAACTCAGTAGTATGATAAGTAAATAAAGAAGCGCGGATGAAACTGCTAGACGCAGCAAAATCAGTAGGATTTCACCTCTTTGGCACTTGTCAAAAGGTATAACTCAGTAGTATGAAGAGTAAATAAGGAAGCGCAGATAAAACTGCTAGACCCAGCAAAGTCAGTAGGATTTCACCTCTCTGGAACTTGTCAAAAGGTATAATTCAGTAGTATGGCAAGCAAATAAGGAAGCGCGGATGAAACTGCTAGACGCAGAAAAATCAGTAGGATTTCACCTCTTTGGCACTTGCCAAAAGCTATAACTCAGTAGTTTGACAAGTAAATAAGGAAGCGCGGATGAAACTGCTAGACGCAGCAAATCAGTTGGATTTAACCTCTCTGGAACTTGCCAAAAGGTATAACTCAGTAGTATGACAAGTAAATAAGAAAGCGCGGATGAAACTACTAGACGCAGCAAAATCAGTAGTATTTCACCTCTTTGGCACTTGCTAAAAGGTATAACTTAGTAGTATGACAAGTAAATAAGGAAGCGCGGATGAAACTGCTAGACGCAGCAAAATCAGTAGGATTTCACCTCTTTGGCACTTGCCAAAAGGTATAACTCAGTAGTATGACAAGTAAATAAGGAAGCGCGGATGAAACTGCTAGACGCAGCAAAATCAGTAGGATTTCACCTCTTTGGCACCTGCCAAAAGGTATAACTCAGTAGTATGACAAGTAAATAAGGAAGCGCGGATGAAACTGCTAGACGCAGCAAAATCAGTAGGATTTCACCTCTTTGGCACTTGCCAAAAGGTATAACTCAGTAGTATGACAAGTAAATAAGGAAGCGCGGATGAAACTGCTAGACGCAGCAAAATCAGTAGGATTTCACCTCTTTGGCACTTGCCAAAAGGTATAACTCAGTAGTATGACAAGTAAATAAGGAAGCGCGGATGAAACTGCTAGACGCAGCAAAATCAGTAGGATTTCACCTCTTGGCACTTGCCAAAAGGTATAACTCAGTAGTATGACAAGTAAATAAGGAAGCGCGGATGAAACTGCTAGACGCAGCAAAATCAGTAGGATTTCACCTCTTTGGCACTTGCCAAAAGGTATAACTCAGTAGTATGACAAGTAAATAAGGAAGCGCGGATGAAACTGCTAGACGCAGCAAAATCAGTAGGATTTCGCCTCTTTGGCACTTGCCAAAAGCCAAAAGGTATAATCAGTAGTATGACAAGTAATGTACGAAATCACGAGTGGCCATGTGGTGTTAAGTGTTGCAACGAAATATAAACTTGAGTCAAGTAAGTCTTGTACGCATGTCATGTAATAATTAAAGAAACAACAACAAAAACAAAAAAAAAACAGCAGGAAGAAGAACAACAACAACAACTGCCACTAAAACCTTTTTGATTTCTCGGGAAGCTAAGTTCTGTTTAAATTAATATTCCGACATTAACTACTGTTTCTCCGGATGGGACCGATTGTAGAACATCTTGCAGTTGGCGGCTCAATTCATTTTATTTCATATCTTGAACAATTGTTATTTGAAGAAATTTCCCTGAGCCTCGTAATGGATTCTATTGTTCAGTTGATGAAATAAATTAACCCTTGCGGGATCAATAACATTCAGTGCTCGGTCGAAGAAAGCAAATTCACTGCGAAGATCTTTGAATGGCGAGTTAACCATGTCAAAGGTCGTGATCGTTTTCTACGTCATAAACGCGTTTCAAGCAATGATAATTGTTGTTGGAAATGCATTCACCATATACGTGTTCCGGTATTGTAGGAACAACCTGAAACGAACGGGTCTTCTCCTGATTAATCTTGCAGTGATAGATCTTCTTGTAGGAGCAGCCACGTTCATTGAAATAATTGCACAAGTCGTACGGAAAGAATCTATTGAACCAATACACTATGACGATCCTATTTCAGTGTTTCAGGTTTTGTGTTCATGCTCATCGGTGATTTGTCTAGTCGCAGTTTCTCTGGAGCGCGCTTATGCAGTTTTGAAGCCGCTTCGTCATCGAGCTGCAAGCACTCAAGCGTACATCTTGAGTATTGTTTTTGTTTGGGTTGGAGGTCTCGCAATGGCTTTAGTCTTCACCTTGGAAATGTTCCAGCTACTGCCTACCATCTATAGTACGGCTATTCAAGACGTGGTGCTGGTGTCGGCATTTTGTGTCGTCGTTGCAGTTTCATCCGCGCTTCCTTATTTACTTGTCATACTACTGAGAGATACCTTCGGACAAGTGCCAAAGAGGCGAAATCCTACTGATTTTGCTGCGTCTAGCAGTTTCAACCGCGCTTCCTTATTTACTTGTCATACTACTAAGTTATACCTTTTAGCAAGTGCCAAAGAGGTGAAATACTACTGATTTTGCTGCGTCTAGTAGGTTCATCCGCGCTTTCTTATTTACTTGTCATACTACTGAGTTATACCTTTTGGCAAGTTCCAGAGAGGTTAAATCCAACTGATTTTGCTGGGTCTAGCAGTTTTATCTGCGCTTCCTTATTTACTCTTCATACTACTGAGTTATACCTTTTGACAAGTGCCAAAGAGGTGAAATCCTACTGATTTTGCTGCGTCTAGCAGTTTCAACCGCGCTTCCTTATTTACTTGTCATACTACTAAGTTATACCTTTTAGCAAGTGCCAAAGAGGTGAAATACTACTGATTTTGCTGCGTCTAGTAGGTTCATCCGCGCTTTCTTATTTACTTGTCATACTACTGAGTTATACCTTTTGGCAAGTTCCAGAGAGGTTAAATCCAACTGATTTTGCTGCGTCTAGCAGTTTCATCCGCGCTTCCTTATTTACTTGTCAAACTACTGAGTTATAGCTTTTGGCAAGTGCCAAAGAGGTTAAATCCTACTGATTTTGCAGCGTCTAGCAGTTTCATCCGCGCTTCCTTATTTACTTGTCATACTACTGAGTTATACCTTTTGACAAGTTCCAGAGAGGTGAAATCCTACTGATTTTGCTGGGTCTAGCAGTTTTATCTGCGCTTCCTTATTTATTCTTCATACTACTAAGTTATACCTTTTGACAAGTGCCAAAGAGGTGAAATCCTACTGATTTTGCTGCGTCTAGCAGTTTCATCCGCGCTTCCTTATTTACTTGTCATACTACTGAGTTATACCTTCGGACAAGTGCCAAAGAGGCGAAATCCTACTGATTTTGCTGCGTCTAGCAGTTTCAACCGCGCTTCCTTATTTACTTGTCATACTACTAAGTTATACCTTTTAGCAAGTGCCAAAGAGGTGAAATACTACTGATTTTGCTGCGTCTAGTAGTTTCATCCGCGCTTTCTTATTTACTTGTCATACTACTGAGTTATACCTTTTGGCAAGTTCCAGAGAGGTTAAATCCAACTGATTTTGCTGCGTCTAGCAGTTTCATCCGCGCTTCCTTATTTACTTATCATACCACTGAGTTATAGCTTTTGGCAAGTGCCAAAGAGGTAAAATCCTACTGATTTTTCTGCGTCTAGCAGTTTCATCCGCGCTTCCTTATTTACTTGTCATACTACTGAGTTATACCTTCGGACAAGTGCCAAAGAGGCGAAATCCTAGTGATTTTGCTGCGTCTAGCAGTTTTATCCGCGCTTCCTTATTTACTCGTCATACTACTGAGTTGTACCTTTGGCAAGTGTCAAAGAGGCGAAATCCTACTGATTTTGCTGCGTCTAGCAGTTTCATCCGTGCTTCCTTATTTACTTTTCAATCTACGGAGTTATACCTTTTCGCAAGTGCCAAAGAGGCGAAATTCTTCTGATTTTGCTGCGTCTAGCAGTTTCATCCACGCTTCCTTATTTACTTGTCATACTACTGAGTTATACCTTCTGGCAAGTGCCAAAAACGTTGAATGGTTCTGCGAATCCGGTTTTGTGCAATAGCAGACAATTTCAACAAGTTCATGATGTCGTTTGACATGGAAAGCGTTTTCACGAACATTCCTTTAGAGGAAAGTATAGACTTAGCTGTTAGTTACATCACTCTGTATACTAATACGACTTGCACAAAAGCGGATTCGCAGAACCATTCAACGTTTTTGTGACAACAGCTTTAATATTAAGCTAGTGTTTTCTTCGTTCAAAATCGGCTCCTTGTTTAGCGTGAAAGACCTTATCCCTAAAGAGCTCAAATCATGCGTTGTTTATAGATTCAGGTGTGCAGGCTGCGGTGCCTGCTATGTCGGCGAGACTTCCCGACACATTTGCACGCGCATAAACGAGCACTTAAATATGGATAAGGCCTCTCACATTTTCAAGCATTTACAGGATTCACCTGGGTGTCGGGCACTTTGTTCGAGCGAGTGCTTTGTTGTCATAGACCAAGCAACAACACGGACACAATTAAAAATCAAGGAGGCAGTACATATTCACTGGGAGAAACCCTCCCTAAATCAACAATTGTTTCATGTAAATCTTAATCTTTCTTTGTAATCAGTTGTGTATTATACCTTTGTTATTCTAATGTTCCGCTATATA
>JAHPZR010017927.1:0-13456 GCA_019787425.1 Platygyra sinensis | reverse complement strand
TCATATTTCCATCAGTAACTTACGGCTCGTTTGTGGGGGTCGTGTTTCAATGCTGATCTTTTTATTCATTGGAACGATTGCACTGTAGAGCGGCAAGGATTATTTTCAACTTACCAAAGGACATGAGATCGTCGGACGTGTTACTTCAAGCTGATTGGCATTCGCTGAGCCATTGTTATAAACTAGTTTGGTTAAAGCTCATACACAAAGCATTTCAAGATGAATTCCCACAAGTGCTATCAGATAACATCGTGATGAAACGTCCCACAGGTTACACTTTACGAGCGTCAGACTCTGTTACGGTGCCTCGTTTAAACTCTACATTTATGGCAAAAACTCTATTGCTCATAGAGGCTCTGTACTGTGGAATATTTTAATTTCTAGAGATAAGAATTTTTCAAGCACAAGTTATAAAAACCTGAAAAAGAAAATCCGTTCAATAGACATTTTTAAAGAGTTGACTTTCAAAGAGACCTCTATAACTACCACAAATTTAAGACGTAAAGATTTCATTATATTTAGGGGATTTAAGGTCTTTTGATGATGTACATATATATACAGTTAAGTATTAGTTTTAATTTAAAAAGTTGATTATATTTGTCACTCATCATGTACATATTTTATTCTTAGGTTTAGTATTTACGCACGACCCCACAAGCTGCACAGCTTTTTAAACTATCTTGCTTAAATAAAGGTTGTCTGTCTGTCTGTCTGTCTGTCTGTCTGTCTGTCTGTCTGTAGGTGTTAAAGTCCTTGGCCTTCCTTGTTTTACTTAATTACCAGCAGCAGCCTTTTGCGAATCATCCTGGCTAGACAACCAGTTTTTAATATTTACAGTATTCCATTGACACCAGGATCTAAATATTCATACAGAACCATCATTTTTAGGACATTTGGAAACCCAGTATAAAATGTCAACAAAGAGTCGCCTGTTGATGTTGTCAAATCAAAACACGTGCTTCACGAGTTGCTCGAGAAAAGCAATGTTTTCCTTCAGAGATAACACTTCGCTCCCTAGCATTTCTTTAATTTTAATAGTTGCGGCTAAAAGATTCTCGAGTCGTGCAATTTCCAGATTTTCTTCGGACTTCAAATCAAAATTTGTCGAAGACTGGAGTTTTTCAATTTCCGGTGCGAGGTGTGAGTTGGATGAGCTTTCTGATATCTCCAAAATTTCGTTCGAACCGGCAGTCTCCACAACTTCATTAATATTTTCGTTCAGGTGTGTGGCAGAGTGGTGGCCGTACTGAGGATGCGAGGCGCTGGAGGCGGTCGCTTCCAAGGTGAGCTTCGTTTCCAAGCGAAAACTGAAGGAACAGCCCCTTTCCTCAAGGAAACTATGCCTTTGAAACTCTTCCTTAAATCGTCAGATTTGAAGTTTGGTAGTATTTGAAATCTGGAAATTTTTTCCCTCATCTCTCCGATTAGCATGAATCCACAACTTTCTTAACCCTTCTTCAGTGGGAAATTTGAAGTAGGAAACCTTCTCTCCGGTCTCTTCCTCACGAGATCCTTTCTTCGTACATAGCGGCACGCAGCAATGGGTTGGCATCTTAGGTGCTGCTGAAATTACTGCCAGCCAAATACTTGGACCTGCCTTTCGATTTTCTAAACTTTTTCCGAGAAATATATCAAAAAAGCTGAAAATAACGTGAGATCTTCCTCTCTAACAGCGCATTTAAGCACCTTTCCACGTCTTGTCGCTCTACAGTGGAACCTCGATTTAACGAACCTCTATTTAACGAAGGCCTCGATATAACGAACGATATTCTAGGTCCCGGCCAAAGTTACAGTAAAATGTATGGAATAGAACCTCGATATAACGAACCTCGATATAACGAATACTTCGATACAACGAACATAATCCGGAACCCCAAACGTAAAATCTACCTCGATATAACGAATTACAATGTCAACACGTGACAGAAGATAAACGGTGAACAGATCAACAGTCAGCAAATCCTTTAATCCTTATGGTAAAGCGACAGCAACTGTTCAGTCAACGGCTTATTACATGTCGTAGACATTGGCGTAAAGTATTTCCACAGAAGTCATCTGTGTTACAAATCAATCATTAACTATGACCTCGATTATTCGTCGTTTTCCCTCAAATTCGTTAAATCGAGGTTTTCGATATAACGAACCCTCCATTTAATGAACAGATTTGGCCGGTCCCCAGCGACTTCGTTAAATCGAGGTTCCACTGTATTAGTAAACAGAACCCTGGCCTTTCCGACCTCGTTTTCATGCGCTCGGAACAGATAATGTCAAAACCAAGAGAAAATGATTGGCGGTGATTTCCGCAAAAAAAAAAAAAACATGGGCTTTCTTTCAGATCTCGCACAATGTCGGAATTTTTTTCAAATGTCATAAAAACTACAATACAGAACCTGGGAAAGCTTTAGGATAAACCGATGGCATGTGGATATCTTCTGGCTTTATACTTGAGGCATGTGTGTTTCTTCAAAAATACTAATTTTTTAAGCCTAATTTTCACACATCTGGCCCTGAAATCTAGTATTGCCATTTTCTGCCAAAACAAAAATTGCGGAGCCCCTAGTGATCAATGAAAAAATCTTGATTTTTTGAACTTTGAATTATTTACAATGAGCAACTGTTTTAAAAATAAAAATGGTATCAATTGTACCGGAAAAACAGCGCCATTCACCAGAAGAAAAAATACTGAAAATACAGTTAACGAACTGCACATGCACTGTTCACATAAAAAATATCATACAAGTTAGTGATAAAGCAAGCATGCTATCAGCCGCTGTATTTCTCGAAAAGTAATAGATAACAAAACTCTGCAACAACTAGAAGATATATTTCCACTGAGCTCAGGGCTTTGGGCTACGATGATAGAGCTATTTGTCACGGTCGGTCACGCAATCGCTTGTCTGATTTCACGAAATATTGCAATTTTGAGCGCTCTCTCATACAGCACAATCTAATTTCCCCAGAAAAAAAATTACATCAGCTAAGAGCTCATTTATTAGGAATTATTGAGATGAATTTCATTGGATTTGTGATAAAGGTAGTAGGGTAAATTGTTTTTTGAAGTTTGCTAGCAATTTCCGTGGAAAAGCAGAGGGCTTTCCTTTAGGTCTCACGCAATATCTTACTGTTTTTCAAATGTCATAGGAATGGCAAAATGAAACTTGCAAAAGTTGTAAAATAAGCTGATTGCAATTGGATGTCTTCTGGGGTTATAGTTACGGCAAGCCGTTAGCTTCAAAATGCCTAATTTTTAAGCCATATTTTTCAATGCCTGGCTCCGAAATCGAGTATCGTCATTTGCTGCCGAAACAAAACACCATTTGACAAATGAACCAGACAGCGATAAATAGTTAAATATGGACAGGAGCCATAATCGGGGACGGAGATCGTAAGCGCGCGCCATTTCTAGTATTGGGGTTGGCGCCATGATATGGGACATTTTTTCTATTTTTAGAACAAATTGCGCCATCGCCTGCGGCACACGCGCGCACATTGCTGCGAGGATTTTCGCGGATGTCGCGCAGGGGAAATGGCGTCCGAAATTCCCGAAATCGTTTATGCTTTTGGATCCTTTTGGCCCATCACTCAACGCCTTCATGGCTGTTGGAATTTTGATTAAGTATTTCCGCCGTGAGTTCCTCCAGTCTGAGTGAAGACGGTGCCTAATTTAGGTATGTCCCGCTTTTTATCTTTGACCAAGTTGAGTTCCGCTGCTTCTTTTACGACAACTTCACATTACTCCAATCTAAATTTCACATATGAAGAAGATTAACAGCTTTTCCATAACACAGAAGAAAAAAGAACTAGTTGGTTATAGCGGCGTTTAGGCCCAATAAGTGACAATAGGTTTATGTCCGTAGATGCTGCTTAGTTTTGTTTGTGTAAATCCAATAAATTGTCTGTTGTCGATGAGTAAGAGCGCCCGCCGATGCGTGTTTTGCACAGCTAGTAAAACATGACAAATTGGACTTCGCACTTTGGTGTGAAACGTATATCGAACTCATATAATATCTCTAATGTTTTAGGTTGATTAATGTTTGAGAACATATTAAAAGCTTAGCTGAAAATATGTGAAAACAGCAGAAATAATCAGAAAAGTTACGATGACGCTTGTAATCAAAAACTCGAATAAAGATTTCGATTGAGTTAAAACTCCTTGTCTATTTTATTTTCGCAGCGTAAAGTTTCACTATGTGAGAGAAACACACATGATGTTAGTAGCCTTTTGGCGAACGTTAGTGATAATTGTTGTATTATCTCAGCACAAAAGACGACGAAACAAATCTTTTTCACGATTTTGCTTGACAATCTGAAAACACCGACTCGGACTTGAAATGCAACGCGCTGCACTATGCAAATGAATTACTCGTACGCGTCAGACAAAAGCTTTTGCAAACTAGCCAAACGAGCAGAAACAACAAGAAACTATCAAAAACAGGTTTTGTTTATGATTAAGCATTGTTTGGCAAACTCACAAATTAACAGCTCGATACCGGAGTAAACAGTGTTCTTACAGAACTCTATAGAACAAACACAAAAGTTACGCGTACAACTAGCCGGCGAGCGGATTTTATTCATTCACAGCGCGAAATTAAAGAAATTCTCGACCTTGAAAAAACACACCTTTTCCATTAAATCAGAGCATAAAAGTACATAGAAGAGCCCTGCTTCTTCTTCTCTGCCTTATTCCCTGCCATTGCTGTGAAAAATCGGCAAGAGGATCTCGCAACTCTCACAATTTCATCACACAACGTGACAACATCCACGCGAGAGGCCAAGACACGTGCGTGGATCAGCGCGGATATATGACGTCAGGATGGCGCAATTTGTTCTAAAAATAGAAAAAATTGTCCCATATCATGGGTCCACGCGCATCCCAAGACTTACGGTCTCCGTCCCTGATTATGGCTCCTGATATGGACCACTAAAAAGCCAAAGTTTGAGTGGTTTTAAAATTTTGAAATTTGCCGCTCAATTTTTTATTTTTCTGGACACTCACTCTTAATGTGTTCTTTTTTCCAAACATGACATTTAATTAATTCATGAGTGTTTTGAAATAACTGATCATACACTGAAACATGCATTAAGCAGACCCTGTATTATTTTTACTTCTGAGAGCTCAGCTCAGACACCATTAACATTGTTTAGCAACGTTGTTTTAAAGCTAAGATTGATGCATTGGCTGTCTGGACATTGTGCTATGAGCAAGCGTTGTTCTTACACTTTGTTACACTGTGTTACAAAAGGGTTAATAATAAACTATTATAATTGCCAAACCTGTTTAGAGCAGCACACCCTCTGTAAATGAACACTGACACTAGTGAGGCCCAAAGGTGTCCACTTAATAATCATCACCGTGCTCTTTCAAAGAAAATATTGTTACCTGTAGCCTGCCAGTGCAAACATATTTTTGGCGCTCACTTGTCTCTCTTAAAATGTTTGGTGAGGACGAGCAGCTACCAGAAGTATCCTTTGTTTGAAGCCTACATATGTATGTTAATCGCTGCCTGAAAAAAAATGTGGCAAGGACGGTATTAATGGTCCATAAAGGTGATGCTTGGTTAACATACTGCAATCACTCAAATACAGGTCTGTACAGGCATGCCTACACAGATGCTCTGGACTTGTTATGCAGTCTTTGCTCTCCCATGAGGAGCACGTGATGAGCAAACATACATGCAAAAGAACATTTGTGTGTGAGGCCAGGTCTCTGCAGATTTACAATGCACATGTACCGGTACATGTACATGTAGTATGGTAGAGCGTGTGCAATATGCCAACTCAACCAATCAAAATTCACCTGACTGTTTTTTTTTCACCTTTACCTTTATTGCATGATTACTGGTAATTTTCGTTTGCACCATTAGGGAATGTGACGGGCGATATGACAATCTGTTGTATTTCTTCGTCTTTCAATACAACTTGATACAAGAAGAACAGGTAAAAAGGTGAGAAAAGTCATTTGTTACTGGCTTCATCGACCATACATTGGGAGAAAAATCGTTTTCAAGAATTTTATCAAGTTTTGTAGTGATCTGGCTATCAATATGGTGACCAGTGTAAATGCTTTCATGTAGATCTGATTCCTTCATTGATATGCTCATTTTTCCACTGATAATAAGATAGCCCTGAAGAGCTAAATTGCTGAGTCATCATCCATATAAATTATTAATGGTCTAAGGTACAAATTATTTGTAAGCTGAAATTTGAGATTGAATTGACCAATTTCAATCAATGTTTACACATGTTCATTAAAATTCCGTAAAAGCTCTAAGCATTAGGGGAATAAAGCAAGCAGAACCACAGTAGTTAAGGCGTGAATAATTATAAAATTTCTTCTTTCTTTTTTCAAGTTTTTGAATGTAGCCTTCCATCAATTTTGCTTTTGCTTGGTTTAATCATTAAATGTTTTCTGTTTTGCAGTAAGAAGAAAAGAAAATAAGAGACTTAGAAAACAGAGCATGCATACTTGGAATTGACTGCTTGTTTAAATCATCTACAGTAAAGTGCATTATTTTTACTACAAACTCAGTGGTCTCCAAAGATGGTCAACTGACATTGTTTAAGTAATAGACCACAAGTTCCTATGGTTATAAGTGATAAACCCGCGGGATGTTGATAGAACACGAGAAGAATTGTAAATCACGAGCCGCAGGCGAGTGATTTACGAATTCTTCGAGTGTTCTACCAACATCCCAAGTGATTTTTCAGCCTATAAACCACAGAAACTTGTGGTCTATTGCTTTTATATAATAATTGAGAAGACGCGCGATTTTTCCATGGGTTTACCGGCACAATAAACATAGCAGATGACCAATCAGAGCGCGCGCATTGATTTTGTTATTGTATAAAGGACAATAGTCTACTTAACTTGGCAGAAATATACCGATTTCTACCTGTTGCTTGCTGACAGAAATATGACTCTTAGCTGAAACATATCTTAACTTGCCGACTGAGGAGACCACTGAGTTTGTAGTAAAAATAATGCACTTACTGTCAGATGATTTAACAAGCAGTCAATTCCAAAGTATGCATGCTCTGTTTTCTAAGTCTCTTATTTTCTTTTCTTCTTACTGCAAACAGAAAACATTAATGATTAAACCAAGCAAAGCAAAATTGATGGAAGGCTACATTCAAAAACTTGAAAAAAGAAAGAAGAAATTTTATAATTATTCACGGCCTTAACTACTGTGTTCTGCTTGCTTTATTCCCCTAATGCTTAGAGCTTTTACGGAATTTTAATGAACATGTGTAAACATTGATTGAAATTGGTCAATTCAATCTCAAATTTCAGCTTACAAATAATTTGTACCTTAGACCATTAATAATTTATATGGGATGATGACTCAGCAATTTAGCTCTTCAGGGCTATCTTATTATCAGTGGGAAAAATGAGCATATCAATGAAGGAATCAGATCTACATGAAAAGCATTTACACGGGTCACCATATTGATAGCCAGATCACTACAAACTTGATAAAATTCTTGTGAAAACGATTCTCCCAATGTATGGTCGATGAAGCCAGTAACAAATGACTTTTCTCACCTTTTTACCTGTTCTTCTTGTATCAAGTTGTATTGAAAGACGAAGAAATACAACAGATTGTCATATCGCCCGTCACATTCCCTAATGGTGCAAACGAAAATTACCAGTAATCATGCAATAAAGGTAAAGGTGAAAAAAAAACAGTCAGGTGAATTTTGATTGGTTGAGTTGGCATATTGCACACGCTCTACCATACTACATGTACATGTACCGGTACATGTGCATTGTAAATCTGCAGAGACCTGGCCTCACACACAAATGTTCTTTGCATGTATGTTTGCTCATCACGTGCTCCTCATGGGAGAGCAAAAGACTGCATAACAAGTCCAGAGCATCTGTGTAGGCATGCCTGTACAGACCTGTATTTGAGTGATGCAGTATGTTAACCAAGCATCACCTTTATGGACCATTAATACCGTCCTTGCCACATTTTTTTTTCAGGCAGCGATTAACATACATATGTAGGCTTCAAACAAAGGATACTTCTGGTAGCTGCTCGTCCTCACCAAACATTTTAAGAGAGACAAGTGAGCGCCAAAAATATGTTTGCACTGGCAGGCTACAGTAACAATATTTTCTTTGAAAGAGCACGGTGATGATTATTAAGTGGACACCTTTGGGCTCACTAGTGTCAGTGTTCATTTACAGAGGGTGTCTGCTCTAAACAGGTTTGGCAATTATAATAGTTTATTATTAACCCTTTTGTAACACAGTGTAACAAAGTGTAAGAACAACGCTTGCTCATAGCACAATGTCCAGACAGCCAATGCATCAATCTTAGCTTTAAAACAACGTTGCTAAACAATGTTAATGGTGTCTGAGCTGAGCTCTCAGAAGTAAAAATAATACAGGGTCTGCTTTAATGCATGTTTCAGTGTATGATCAGTTATTTCAAAACACTCATGAATTAATTAAATGTCATGTTTGGAAAAAAAGAACACATTAAGAGTGAGTGTCCAGAAAAATAAAAAAATTGAGCGGCAAATTTCAAAATTTTAAAACCACTCAAACTTTGGCTTTTTAGTGGTCCATATCAGGAGCCATAATCAGGGACGGAGACCGTAAGTCTTGGGATGCGCGTGGACCCATGATATGGGACAATTTTTCTATTTTTAGAACAAATTGCGCCATCCTGACGTCATATATCCGCGCTGATCCACGCACGTGTCTTGGCCTCTCGCGTGGATGTTGTCACGTTGTGTGATGAAATTGTGAGAGTTGCGAGATCCTCTTGCCGATTTTTCACAGCAATGGCAGGGAATAAGGCAGAGAAGAAGAAGCAGGGCTCTTCTATGTACTTTTATGCTCTGATTTAATGGAAAAGGTGTGTTTTTTCAAGGTCGAGAATTTCTTTAATTTCGCGCTGTGAATGAATAAAATCCGCTCGCCGGCTAGTTGTACGCGTAAACTTTTGTGTTTGTTCTATAGAGTTCTGTAAGAACACTGTTTACTCCGGTATCGAGCTGTTAATTTGTGAGTTTGCCAAACAATGCTTAATCATAAACAAAACCTGTTTTTGATAGTTTCTTGTTGTTTCTGCTCGTTTGGCTAGTTTGCAAAAGCTTTTGTCTGACGCGTACGAGTAATTCATTTGCATAGTGCAGCGCGTTGCATTTCAAGTCCGAGTCGGTGTTTTCAGATTGTCAAGCAAAATCGTGAAAAAGATTTGTTTCGTCGTCTTTTGTGCTGAGATAATACAACAATTATCACTAACGTTCGCCAAAAGGCTACTAACATCATGTGTGTTTCTCTCACATAGTGAAACTTTACGCTGCGAAAATAAAATAGACAAGGAGTTTTAACTCAATCGAAATCTTTATTCGAGTTTTGATTACAAGCGTCATCGTAACTTTTCTGATTATTTCTGCTGTTTTCACATATTTTCAGCTAAGCTTTTAATATGTTCTCAAACATTAATCAACCTAAAACATTAGAGATATTATATGAGTTCGATATACGTTTCACACCAAAGTGCGAAGTCCAATTTGTCATGTTTTACTAGCTGTGCAAAACACGCATCGGCGGGCGCTCTTACTCATCGACAACAGACAATTTATTGGATTTACACAAACAAAACTAAGCAGCATCTACGGACATAAACCTATTGTCACTTATTGGGCCTAAACGCCGCTATAACCAACTAGTTCTTTTTTCTTCTGTGTTATGGAAAAGCTGTTAATCTTCTTCATATGTGAAATTTAGATTGGAGTAATGTGAAGTTGTCGTAAAAGAAGCAGCGGAACTCAACTTGGTCAAAGATAAAAAGCGGGACATACCTAAATTAGGCACCGTCTTCACTCAGACTGGAGGAACTCACGGCGGAAATACTTAATCAAAATTCCAACAGCCATGAAGGCGTTGAGTGATGGGCCAAAAGGATCCAAAAGCATAAACGATTTCGGGAATTTCGGACGCCATTTCCCCTGCGCGACATCCGCGAAAATCCTCGCAGCAATGTGCGCGCGTGTGCCGCAGGCGATGGCGCAATTTGTTCTAAAAATAGAAAAAATGTCCCATATCATGGCGCCAACCCCAATACTAGAAATGGCGCGCGCTTACGATCTCCGTCCCCGATTATGGCTCCTGTCCATATTTAACTATTTATCGCTGTCTGGTTCATTTGTCAAATGGTGTTTTGTTTCGGCAGCAAATGACGATACTCGATTTCGGAGCCAGGCATTGAAAAATATGGCTTAAAAATTAGGCATTTTGAAGCTAACGGCTTGCCGTAACTATAACCCCAGAAGACATCCAATTGCAATCAGCTTATTTTACAACTTTTGCAAGTTTCATTTTGCCATTCCTATGACATTTGAAAAACAGTAAGATATTGCGTGAGACCTAAAGGAAAGCCCTCTGCTTTTCCACGGAAATTGCTAGCAAACTTCAAAAAACAATTTACCCTACTACCTTTATCACAAATCCAATGAAATTCATCTCAAATAATTCCTAATAAATGAGCTCTTAGCTGATGTAATTTTTTTTCTGGGGAAATTAGATTGTGCTGTATGAGAGAGCGCTCAAAATTGCAATATTTCGTGAAATCAGACAAGCGATTGCGTGACCGACCGTGAC
The DNA here is from genome assembly GCA_019787425.1 of Platygyra sinensis. Lineage (NCBI taxonomy): Eukaryota > Metazoa > Cnidaria > Anthozoa > Scleractinia > Merulinidae > Platygyra > Platygyra sinensis. Next base: position 2,838 of record JAHPZR010017927.1, on the reverse strand, counting down.
AAATAGCTCTATCATCGTAGCCCAAAGCCCTGAGCTCAGTGGAAATATATCTTCTAGTTGTTGCAGAGTTTTGTTATCTATTACTTTTCGAGAAAATACAGCGGCTGATAGCATGCTTGCTTTATCACTAACTTGTATGATATTTTTTATGTGAACAGTGCATGTGCAGTTCGTTAACTGTATTTTCAGTATTTTTTCTTCTGGTGAATGGCGCTGTTTTTCCGGTACAATTGATACCATTTTTATTTTTAAAACAGTTGCTCATTGTAAATAATTCAAAGTTCAAAAAATCAAGATTTTTTCATTGATCACTAGGGGCTCCGCAATTTTTGTTTTGGCAGAAAATGGCAATACTAGATTTCAGGGCCAGATGTGTGAAAATTAGGCTTAAAAAATTAGTATTTTTGAAGAAACACACATGCCTCAAGTATAAAGCCAGAAGATATCCACATGCCATCGGTTTATCCTAAAGCTTTCCCAGGTTCTGTATTGTAGTTTTTATGACATTTGAAAAAAATTCCGACATTGTGCGAGATCTGAAAGAAAGCCCATGTTTTTTTTTTTTTTGCGGAAATCACCGCCAATCATTTTCTCTTGGTTTTGACATTATCTGTTCCGAGCGCATGAAAACGAGGTCGGAAAGGCCAGGGTTCTGTTTACTAATACAGTGGAACCTCGATTTAACGAAGTCGCTGGGGACCGGCCAAATCTGTTCATTAAATGGAGGGTTCGTTATATCGAAAACCTCGATTTAACGAATTTGAGGGAAAACGACGAATAATCGAGGTCATAGTTAATGATTGATTTGTAACACAGATGACTTCTGTGGAAATACTTTACGCCAATGTCTACGACATGTAATAAGCCGTTGACTGAACAGTTGCTGTCGCTTTACCATAAGGATTAAAGGATTTGCTGACTGTTGATCTGTTCACCGTTTATCTTCTGTCACGTGTTGACATTGTAATTCGTTATATCGAGGTAGATTTTACGTTTGGGGTTCCGGATTATGTTCGTTGTATCGAAGTATTCGTTATATCGAGGTTCGTTATATCGAGGTTCTATTCCATACATTTTACTGTAACTTTGGCCGGGACCTAGAATATCGTTCGTTATATCGAGGCCTTCGTTAAATAGAGGTTCGTTAAATCGAGGTTCCACTGTAGAGCGACAAGACGTGGAAAGGTGCTTAAATGCGCTGTTAGAGAGGAAGATCTCACGTTATTTTCAGCTTTTTTGATATATTTCTCGGAAAAAGTTTAGAAAATCGAAAGGCAGGTCCAAGTATTTGGCTGGCAGTAATTTCAGCAGCACCTAAGATGCCAACCCATTGCTGCGTGCCGCTATGTACGAAGAAAGGATCTCGTGAGGAAGAGACCGGAGAGAAGGTTTCCTACTTCAAATTTCCCACTGAAGAAGGGTTAAGAAAGTTGTGGATTCATGCTAATCGGAGAGATGAGGGAAAAAATTTCCAGATTTCAAATACTACCAAACTTCAAATCTGACGATTTAAGGAAGAGTTTCAAAGGCATAGTTTCCTTGAGGAAAGGGCTGTTCCTTCAGTTTTCGCTTGGAAACGAAGCTCACCTTGGAAGCGACCGCCTCCAGCGCCTCGCATCCTCAGTACGGCCACCACTCTGCCACACAACCTGAACGAAAATATTAATGAAGTTGTGGAGACTGCGGTTCGAACGAAATTTTGGAGATATCAGAAAGCTCATCCAACTCACACCTCGCACCGGAAATTGAAAAACTCCAGTCTTCGACAAATTTTGATTTGAAGTCCGAAGAAAATCTGGAAATTGCACGACTCGAGAATCTTTTAGCCGCAACTATTAAAATTAAAGAAATGCTAGGGAGCGAAGTGTTATCTCTGAAGGAAAACATTGCTTTTCTCGAGCAACTCGTGAAGCACGTGTTTTGATTTGACAACATCAACAGGCGACTCTTTGTTGACATTTTATACTGGGTTTCCAAATGTCCTAAAAATGATGGTTCTGTATGAATATTTAGATCCTGGTGTCAATGGAATACTGTAAATATTAAAAACTGGTTGTCTAGCCAGGATGATTCGCAAAAGGCTGCTGCTGGTAATTAAGTAAAACAAGGAAGGCCAAGGACTTTAACACCTACAGACAGACAGACAGACAGACAGACAGACAGACAGACAGACAACCTTTATTTAAGCAAGATAGTTTAAAAAGCTGTGCAGCTTGTGGGGTCGTGCGTAAATACTAAACCTAAGAATAAAATATGTACATGATGAGTGACAAAATATAATCAACTTTTTAAATTAAAACTAATACTTAACTGTATATATATGTACATCATCAAAAGACCTTAAATCCCCTAAATATAAATGAAATCTTTACGTCTTAAATTTGTGGTAGTTATAGAGGTCTCTTTGAAAGTCAACTCTTTAAAAATGTCTATTGAACGGATTTTCTTTTTCAGGTTTTTATAACTTGTGCTTGAAAAATTCTTATCTCTAGAAATTAAAATATTCCACAGTACAGAGCCTCTATGAGCAATAGAGTTTTTGCCATAAATGTAGAGTTTAAACGAGGCACCGTAACAGAGTCTGACGCTCGTAAAGTGTAACCTGTGGGACGTTTCATCACGATGTTATCTGATAGCACTTGTGGGAATTCATCTTGAAATGCTTTGTGTATGAGCTTTAACCAAACTAGTTTATAACAATGGCTCAGCGAATGCCAATCAGCTTGAAGTAACACGTCCGACGATCTCATGTCCTTTGGTAAGTTGAAAATAATCCTTGCCGCTCTACAGTGCAATCGTTCCAATGAATAAAAAAGATCAGCATTGAAACACGACCCC